>JAKSZT010017954.1:3938324-4053237 GCA_026826555.1 Tolypeutes matacus
CCATGAACATTTAGTCCATAAAATAATCAAATACACTTACTAGGAAAAAGAAACAAGTGTGATAAGCTTACATGCAAGAGACAAACATAAGGAAACTCAGGGGGACCTAATTATAATTTAATCATGCCTAGGTATAGACCAGTTTACAAACATAATCCAATATCTATTTTTGGAATTCATAAACCATATCATACTGCTACAGTCATATTTTCTTTAAATTCTTTGAAGGGATTTAGGAGAGTTGTGTGATTTATCACTTATTAATTGTGTTAAATACTGTATCTCTTCAGGATATTTGGTTTGTTCTTTTGGCTGGGCCATTTCTTCCTCTTTCCTGCTATGGCTTGTAATTTTTTGCTAATGTCTAGGCATCTGAATATGTGGTGAATTTACTCCGGTGGCTAATTTCTCTCTCTTGCCTACTGTTCCCCCCACACACAAACACACACACATCTCTTGTTTGATATTTGGTTCATCTTAGTCTCAGTCTTTTAAAAAGCCCAGCTTAAGTTTTCAAAATCGGGCTAGGGACTCACTAGTGGGGCACAGATTTTCTCCCAGGGCCTAACAGTTTTTGTTCATGCAATTTTCAGACTGGCCGGCAGATGGCGCTAGTCAGCGCACTTTTCCATGGAGGTGTTTTAGTCTTGGCTTTCCTGTGTTCCTGTGTTGAATCTCCAGGTCAGAGATTCAAAGCCAGCTCTGCTGACTGAATTCACTGAAGAAAAGCACCCGGACCTCCCCTCCCTTTTCCCTTGAAACAGCTGGCAGGGATGAAGATATCTGTTCCCCTTTCAGTTGGCTGCAGTGAGCCAGGGATTTTATCCCAGCTTAATATCTTGGGGGGAGGAGGCAGGAGCCTTTCCCAGCTACCACAGAGGATTGGTAACTCACGTTTGTGGTTTCGGCTTCTTTGTCTCTCTGTCCCTCACCCTTCTGGGAGTTGTATAGTACTGTCCTGGTCTGCTCACCCCCAAAGCAGGTCTTTCAGACAGCTTTTTGTTCTTTCTCCATTGTTTTTGTGAGAGCATTCAACTCTGCCATCTTGCCACAGTCATCCAAGAAATTTTTTTTATATAGTTATGTCCTTTTTTTTTTTTTTTTTTTTTTAAAGATTTATTTATTCCACCACCCCACCCCACCCCGGTTGTTTTTGCCCTCGCTGTCTGCTTTTTGTGTTCTTCTTTGTCTGCTTGTCTTCTCTTTAGGTGGCACTGGGAACCGATCTCCCTGTTCTGCTGCGTCTCTTATTGTCTCTCCTCTGTGTCTCTTTTTGTTGCATCATCTTGCTGGGCCAGCACTCTTGCATGGGCCAGCTCGCTGCTCGAGCCAGCTTGCCGTATGGACTGGCTTGCCTTTCACCAGGCCCCAGGAATTGAACACTGGACCTCCTATGTGGTAGACAGGAGCCCAGTCGTTTGAACCATATTCGCTTCCCCAAGAATTAATTTTTAAAAATTATTTCCTGAAAGACGTTTTTAAATGGTTACTGGTTATATCCTGTTATCTTCTGAATGTTACTTTTTTTTTTTTTTACCTTGTAATCAGAAAACCAGTAAAGATTTGACTGATATAATATTTAGAGCTAAATGGAACTGTGTTGAAATTACAATTTTCTTTAAGATTTGTTTTATTTATTTCTTCCCACCTGCTTGTTGTTTGTACTTGCTGTGTCTGTTCATCTTCCTTGTTTCTTTAGAGGGCATCAGGAACCAAATCTGGGAACTCCGATGTGGAAGGGAGGTGCCTAATCGCTTGGGCCACCTCCGTTCCCTGCTTTGTTTTGTCTCTCATTATGTTTTCCTCCCTGTCTCTCTTGTTGCATGATGTTGTTGTGTCAGCTCACTGCACCTGCCTGTCGCATCAGCTCACTGTCTTTAGGAGGCATCAGGAACTCAACCAGGGACTTCCCATGTGGTAGGTGGAAGCTCAGACACTTGAGCCACACCTGCTTCCCTACAATTTTCTTAAATCTTCTTCACATAGGTTATCACCGCATTTCATAAAACTTGGGGCAGTCTATTTTTAGAATGTCTACTGCTTTCTCTCATCTTTGGCAAAGTCATTTCAATTATTCTCAGCATTTATTTCCTCTTCATGAGCAGGAATAATAGTATCTCTTTTTATGTTCTTGGTTGTATATTGCAAAGTATAATTACAGGTCTGTAAAATATGGAGCTCTTGACTGGCTTGTCAGAGTGCTAAAAAACCAAGGGTAGTTTCATCCTTCTCTTGGCCCGTAGATTTCTTTGCGCAAATCCTTGAACAGTATATGAATCTTGCTTTGCTGTTTCATAAATACTGCCTTTGGCAACAGTATGAGATAGTACAGCAAGAATGCACCCTCATTTATCATAAGGTAAGTAAATATTTCCTTGTAGGTGAGCAGCCACAGTACATATCCTCTGAGCATAAATATAACAAAACAATATCTTGCCATTCATCTTCGTGCTGGGGACAATTATTGGCTCCTCTGTAGGTCAGAGGTTCTCTCCTATGGTTTATAGTTGAGGGTTTCTGACCGTCATCTCAGTAGGTATAAAATTATTTAAGATGACTTTCTAAAGTAACACTATCAAAAAGTAATTTTCCATTTAAGAAATTAGACTGATTATTGTACAAATCAAAAACAAACAGAGAAAGCTATACATTTCAAGAAGTGACACTGAGAAAAATAGTGTTTGAGGGGAAAAAAAAAAAGATTCAGTATATAGCCTTAACTCATGCACCAAGTTAAATTTGAGATAAAGTTATATTAAGATAAATTAAAAATCCAGAACAATATATATATAATTATATATCTAAATCTATAAACAGCTTTTCTGCCCTTAGTCATTAGAGTGCTTTTATGGAACAATGGGGAAGTACAGTAGAAAAGTGGACAAAGGATATTGTAATTTACAGACAATAATCTAATGTACAATACACTTTAAATTTAATCCCACCCAGTAGAATATTGATAATGATATTAAGATACCCTTTAAAAATGTTTCTGAGAGAAATACAGTACCATTTGTTAGGCTGTTGAGAGCTCTTCATACAGTGCAGATGGGAATATAAACTGATAGAACTTTATTAGAAAGTAATTTGCAGGTTTTAAGAACCCCAAAATAATTTCCACTTTTTAACTTTTTTCATGTCTCTGACTCTCTTCTGAGAAAGTAATTTGAGATGTGCACAAATATTTTCTCCCCAGATTATTATTGTGATGTTACTTTTAGGAGGCATAATTGTAATAGCCAACATTTTCAGTAATGTTTATACATCCATAAAATATATATCAGTTTAATTTTTAAAGATTATTTAATCTCATTGGATTATATTCAATGAACTTTGAGTAAGTGGTATACTTAACTGAAGGTGATTCATGTGGAAATATTTCTGGAAGTGAAGTACGTGGTGGATGTTGTGGTATAGGTCTCAGATCTCCCTTTCAGGACTGATGCACTCATTCCTCCAGCTTCTGGAAGTGTTAGAACCACCTTGCCCAAGGTCTGACTCCTTCCCTGGGGAGGGCTATCCTAGCTCTAGGGCTCTTCTAATGCGGCTTCATCAGAGTTCAGCTTGCCCTCTGCTTAGGCCTGCTGCCCCGTACCTCACAGGTGTTGCGACTGAGAGTACTCCCCAGTAAGCCTGCATGCAAATAATGACATCTGTTTCTTGGGGAATCTGACCTAAACGAATTACAAGAGATTTCTGCCTTTTTTCCTTATAAATTCTGTATTCTGTTTAAAATCAGGGGCAAAAACTATTTAGAAAGAGGAGTACCTTAAAAAAAATAAATAAATAAGGCCTCTGTTCTATATATGATAACTCAAGCAAGACCAGAAACTAGGAACTTTACTTGGATTCTAAATTATGTATTGAGGCTGTTTAACTGTTAGATTTATTATTCGTCCAGCAGAATTGATGCTTTTAAACATCTGTCTATAGTATAATGTTTTCTATTTGTATTTTAGTGTAAAGAACTGGCCAAGTCCAAGGCAGAAGTGGCCTGCATTGCAGTTTATGAAACAGACGTGTTTGTTGTTGGAACTGAGAGAGGACGTGCTTTTGTCAATACCAGGAAGGATTTTCAGAAAGATTTTGTAAAATACTGTAAGCATTGTATTTTTTTTTTCTTGTTTGTATTTTATTTTTTTGTTTTTTTTGTAAGTATTGTATTTTTATCTTTTGTATTTCATAAATTTTAAACCTAAATATTTATGGGTAAGATTATGTATTTTCTTCTAAGGCAAAGTGAGATTTTTACTACAAAAGATTTTTTGAAATATCCATGGAGACATTTCAAAATGCTCAAAATGACCCACTGAAATGGTAATATATAAGGGTATATATTGAAGCATTTTTAAAAAATGGTAAATGTCTGTGGTACTGTGCCCCTTGCTTGGCATTACTCTGGATTGGTTGGCGCACATTAGATAGAAGGGAGAGAGATTTAAAAGTTCTTACTCAGATAAGATAAAAGTTCTTAGTCAGATATCTTGGTATTGGGTGTGTTGAAAACGAGTTTTTCTTTGTCGAAATAAGTTTGTTCAAGCATCTTGCAAAGTTAAACAGCTCTCCCACACTCCCTCAGAGAAATAGAATTGTTAGAGTCCTCAGTGGGTATTTTGATCCTCCAATTGGAAACATTGGTGAGCTTTTTTGACCTTGGAGCAAATGCGATGGAGAAATTTACTGTAGATTTTTTTTTACCGGGAGGTACTGGGGATCGAACCCCGGTCTCTCCATATGGTAGACAGACACCGAACCTCTTGAGCCACATCTGTTTCCCTACTGTAGATTTTTAATACCTATGGCCTTTCACTAACAGTTTTTGAATCTGTTTAACCTAACATGTCTATAGGTTTTACACTAAATATTACCCTAACGAAGTAGCATTTTTGAATATGGAAAGGGAACAAAAAGGTAGGAGTGTCCATTATAACATAAAACATATGTCTCTAAGATCTAACATTAAATTTCCATTATCAAATAAGATGCAGTATATGATAAATCGATCAGATCATCAAAGAATAAAAATATTTTTTTGAGTTCATAACTTTCAATTTCCAATTGTATTTTTAATTCTTTCCCCGTCCCACTTACAGCTTCATGGTAACACTCTTTTGAGAAATTTTAAGACCTTGGTTATATTGATATATTCAAGTTTATACTAATAATGTTGTTTAGTTTATCTGAACATCAGGTGCCATCTATCCCTTGAATACTGTAATCCCACTGGCAGCTGTGTTTGCCTTCCCCTTCCCAATGCTGCCTTGCTATTGTGGTTCCCCAGTGGTTAGAATTAAGCATTAGGGAAATTGTCCACATTCACATTTTGGAGTCCCTACCTGTTGGTATTCATATTTTCTTTTCCTTACCAGTATCTTGATACCATGAGCAGTGATCTTTGGATATAATTCTTCAAGTACCTATTATTTGTTCCTATAAATTATTTTATAAATAAGGAGCAATAGTGGTCTTCTGAAACCTTTTAATGGGTTTAATGAGTTAATTTTAGAAATTCTTGGGAATTCTTGAGGAGAATTATAGTCCCTTTTCTAGTTGTGACATTGGAAAAAAGTAAACAGGTAAAATTCATTTTAGTAATATTTTAAATCCAATATATAAAAAACATCATTTCAATATGTAATCAATATAAAAATTATCGTGATATTTGCGCATACATTTTTTTTTGTGCTGAGTTTTTCAAAATCAGCATGTCCAGTGTGTATTTGTATACTTACAACACATCTTAATTTGGACCAACCACATTTCGAATGTTCAGTAACCACATGTGTCTCATGGCAATTGTATTGGACTGTGAAAACCTACATTTTTTGTGTGTGTGGTGACACATTTAAATTTAAATTTGACACATTTAAATTTGTAGCTGAAAAATTATTTCGAGGGTATCTTTTTTTTTTTAACCTAAAACTACTAGTTGCTAACTTGTACTTTGTAGTATTTTTAGTTATAATTATACATAATGTCAGAGGTGATCACCATTTCCTATTATTTCCATTTAGCTCATTACTGCTTTTTACGTTTTTAAAAAATCTTTCATCCCGTTTATCCCTTCTCTTTTTATAACAAATCATATAAGTTAGAGTACAGGAAAAAATATTCTTACAAATACCAAACATTAAGATATTGGGTATAGACCTTTTACATTTTTAATGATTTTTCAGGTGTTGAAGAAGAAGAAAAGGCTGCAGAGATGCATAAAATGAAATCTACAACCCAGACAAATCGGATGAGCGTAGATGCTGTGGAAATTGAGACACTGAAAAAAACAGTTGAAGACTATTTCTGCTTTTGCTATGGTAACGTTACACACTTTAATTATCTAAAAGATATGTTATATAGTTGAAATGGTATCCACATAATTGCTTTAAAAAATCATACAACACATTTTCACAACTTGAATGGATTAATTCCTAAATACTGGGTTAATATTAGGATAAATCTTATTTTCCATTTCCATTTTAGTGAAACCCAGAAGCAAATAGAGCTATTAGTGCTGTTTATTTTTGATACATGTGCTAATCTCTTTTGATTCCTTTCAAAACCACTTTTTGTTAGTCCAGTGACATGGTACAACAAACTCATTTAAGAAAACAGAAGGGGAAGATATAGATAATACTGTCAGGGTTATCGGCAAAATTCAACTCTGGATAATGGGGTTTTTAGCATCTGTGAGGCTTACTGCTTGATGCACAGAGAGACAGGCTGAACACCCATTTGTGAATGTAGGTTATGTTTACTTAACAAGTTTTCAATGAGAATATTACTCAAAAATTTCCAGGTATTTTATGGTGATAGTTGACTTTGTCAGGCTTCATATTCTGAGGCAGAATTCTATATGATAGGATTGTGATTATACCAGGCTGGGACCATCTTAAAAGGAAGAGAATAGTGAGAGATCAACCACTTTTCCTCTCCTTTTATGTAGGTTTTTAAAGGAAAACATTTTATACTTTTCATATTGGCCCTTTGATTCAGTTTATGATTTAGAACTTCTGCTAACATGGGAATAGGTCGCTGTAGTATTTCAAAGTAGTTTTCAAGTCAGATATTAGAAAAAAGCATGAATGCCATTTATTAAGATATGATAATCTAATGATTTAGTTTTTAAGTTTTACTACCATTTAATAAAGTATATCCTCTTTCCACCTCCTCTCCTGCTTCCCTCTCCAACCTAGGAAAAGCTTTAGGAAAATCAACAGTGGTACCTGTTCCATATGAGAAGATGTTAAGAGACCAGTCGGCTGTGGTAGTTCAGGGGCTTCCTGAAGGAGTTGCCTTTAAACACCCTGAGAATTATGATCTTACAACCCTGAAATGGATTTTGGAGAACAAAGCAGGGATTTCATTTATCATTAAGAGGTGAAGTGCTTTCTCCTTTCCCACCCACTATCAGTTCATTTGTATAAAGTTGAATAGTTAGCTTATCTTAACATATTTTTTAAATTCTTGATTAAATTTAGAAGTCATTTAAATTTATGCTTTACAATAATTTTGTTTTCTGTATTCATATATAGTTTTTTTGTTTGTTTGTTTGTTTGTTTGTTTGTTTTTTAATGCAGACCTTTCCTAGAGCCAAAGAAGCACCTAGGTAAGTGATTGCTTTGATTACCTGATAGCTAGGTGGTGCTGAAAACTTTTTTGAGATTTTAATACATCTAATTTCTCTTTTAAAATACTGTAATATATTTTTGGATGGAGTACTGTGATATTTATATAAGCTAATGAAAGGTTTGAAAAAGTAGAGACTTGGCTTTTTGTTTCCACCTCTGGGCTGCTCCAGGCTCTGGTTTCCCAGAATTTTGAGTATGATTTAATTTACCTGTTTACTGAAAACCAATTATAGGCAAGACATTATTAGGTATATGATTGGGTAGGGAGGGGAGGTACATAACTATGGATAAGCATTAACTCTTTTTGAGTGCTGATCATCTATTAGAATAGATAAGAAAAAGTCTATAAAATGACCACAATAAGAGCAAGCATAGCAAGTAAGAATGCACAATATACAGGAAAGTACTATGGAATTTTATTGGAAGGAGGATTTGCTCTTGGTTAGAAATCCTCATGAAGAGAGGATTAATATGAGTCCTTCAAGAATTAGGAAATCTTAATAGGTAGATTCTTTTGGGAAGTCTGTCCACTCCATTTGAAAGGGAAGAAATGAAATTTAGAAGAGTGATGCCCTTTGGAGCCAAGATTATGAGGCTTTTGAAGGAATGGTTGGCAATTTCTAAACTAACCATGAAAGGTTATGGATGAAAGGACAAAAAATTATACACACACATTTTGCTTTTTGTTAAATAAACTTTGCTTTTTTCTCACCATGATGAAAAGAGTAAATTTTTAACAGCTTTATTGAGGTATAATTGACATACCACAAAATTGATCTGTTCTAAGGGTACAATTTAATGATTTTTAAAGTAAATTTACAGTTTTACAACCATCATTGCAATCACCTTTTAGAACATTTTCATCCTCCCATCTCTGTCGTTTCACAAATATTACATAAATGGAATATACAGTATATAACCTTTTCAGATTGGCTTTTTTCACTCTGCACACGTCCTTTGATGTTCATCCAGATTGTTGGGTGTATCAATAGTTCATTCCTTTACATTGCTGAAGAGTAAGTATTCCATTATATGATTATACCATCTTTTATTAATTTACCCGTTGATGGACAGTTAGATTATTTCCACTTTTTGGCTATTATAAATAATGCTTCTATAAACCTACATGTACAAGCTTTTTTCTAGACATATACCTTCATTTCTCTTGGAAGTATACCTAGATTGGAATTACTGAGTCATAGAGTAAATTTATATTTAACTGTTAAGAAACTGTCAAACTGTTTTCCAAAGGGGCTACACCATTTAATGTTCCCAACAGTAGTGTATGTATGAAGATTCCAGGTTCTCCAAATCCTGCCCAATCCTTGTGATTGATTGTTTTATTTTTTAACAGCTTTATTGTGATGCAATTTATATAACATAAAGTTTACCCATTTAAAGTACATAATTCCGTGATTTTACTATACTTGCAGAATTGCACAATCATCACCATAATCTAATTTTAGAACATATTCATTATCCCCAAAAGAAACCTACCCATTAGCAGTCATTCTGTCCCCACCCCACCCCCCATACATAGGCAACCACTAATTTACTTTATGCCTCTTTAGATTTACCTTTTCTGAACATTTCATTTAAATGGATGAGGCAATATATGATCTTTTGCATCTGGATTCTTTGGCTTAGCATGTTTTTGAGGTTTGTCTGAGTTGTAGCATGTATGGAATAATGTTGAATAATATCCATTGTGTGGATGTACCACATTTTGTTTATGCATTCATCAGTTGATGGATATTTGGGTTGTTTGTATTGTGAATAATGACCATTACTATGTTCAACATGAGCTATGAACGTTCATGTACAAGTTTTTGTGTGATTATATGTTTTCATTTCTCATGAGTTGGATACCTGAGAGTGAAATTGCTGCATTAAGTGGTAATTCTGTATGTTTCAACTTTTTGTGGACCTGCCAGACTTTTCTAAAGTTAATGCACCATTTTACATTTCCACCAGCAATGTATAAGGGTTCTGGTTTCTCCACATCCTTGTTAATCCTTGTTATTTTCTGTCTTTTTTATTTTAGTGGTATCTTAGTGGTTTGATTTGCATTTCCTTAATTACTAATAATGTTGAACATCTATTCAAGTTTCTATTGGTCATTTGGTTATTTTCTTTGGAAAAATGTCTTTTCATGTCCTTTCCCCATCTTTAAAAATTGGGTTGTATTTTTAATGTTGAGTTGTATTCTGGATATGAGTCCCTTACCAGCTATATGATTTGTAAATATTTTCTCCAATTTTGTGAGTTGTCTTTTTACTTTCTTGGTAGTGTACTTTGAAATACAAAATTTTTAAATTTTGTTCAAGTCCAATTTATTATTTCTTTTGTCCCTTGTGCTTTTGACATCATATCTAAGAAACCATTGTCCAACCCAAGGTTATCTTCTAGAAGTTGTATAATTTCAGTTTTCTTATATTTGGTCTATTTGAGTTAATTTTTTGGTATGATGTGAGAGTAAGGGTCTAAATCTTTATGCATGTGGATATTCAATTGTTCGACACAATTTGTTAAAAAAAGACTGTCCTTTCCCAATTGAATTGCCTTGACACCTTTATTGAAAATCACCTCTGACTGTAAATGTTTATTTCTTAACTTTCTACGTAGGGGATCATGTCTTATGTGAATAAAGATAATTTTCTTATTCTTTTCCAATCTGAATGGCTTTTATTTCTCATTGCTTCGGCTAGAACATCCAACACAATAAATATTGAAGTGACGATAGCAGACATTGCCTTGTTCTCCATATTATAATGGAGGAAAGCATTCAGTGTGACATTATGTGTGACATTAGCTTTGGATTTTTTATATATGTCCTTTATAAGATTGAGCAAGAAAAGATTTATTTTTGATGTTTATGTGAAAATTCAGATTTTTTTTTTAATGAGTATTTTTTTTTCCTGAAGTATTCTAAGTTAGTCTAGTCTGCCTTTTTATGTTTTATCAAGACTTTTATTCTAGAAACTTGCTTTGAAACTTTGAGGCCAATTTGTTAAAGAACAGTTCTCTTAAGTTTCGTATTGACTTGTCCAAATGGATAGGTGATAGGGTTTGCATGATTCAACCTTTTTGCCATACTAACTCTGAACCAAAGAAGTAGTTGTAGTGGTATATTTTCCAGTTTTTGTTACTTAAAAAATTTTAACAGCTTTATTGAGGGCTAGCTGACATATACCAAACTGTACATAGTTAAAGTAGAAAATATTATAGGTTCTGACACTGGTGTATACACTGTGAAACTGTTACTGCAGTCAAGATAATGAGCACATCCCCCACCCCCGGAAGCTTCCTGCTCTATCTAATCCTTTCCTCCTCCTCTCCACTCCCACCCTGCTCCCGTCCTCTATTAGTTATCACTAGATTTTTGGGGGCATTTTCTAGATTGTTATATGAATAAAATCATTTAGTATGTACTGTTTTTATTGGGGGTGGGGTTCTGGCTTATTTTGAGATTTATCCATGTTGCATGTATCCCTAGTTCATTCCTTTTTGCTTGTTGACTATTCTTCCATTGTATAGCTGTACCACAATTTGTTTATGCATTCAGTTATTGGTGAAAATCTTGGTTGTTTTATAATGAAAGCTGCTATGAACATGAGAGTGCAATTTTTTACCTAAACATTTTTTTAATAAGATTTATTTTATTTATTTATCTCTCCCTACCCCCTCATTGTTTGCATTTGCTGTGTGTTTGTTATGTGCTGGTCTTTTTTTAGGAGGCACCGGGAACCGAACCTGGGACCTTCCACGTGGGAGGGAGGCACCTGATCTCTTGGGCCACCTTCACTCCCTGCTTTGATGTGTCTCTCATTAGGTTTTCCTCCTTGTTTCTCTTGTTGCGTCATCTTGCGTCAGCTCGCTGTGCCAGCCCATCGCATAAGCTTGCTATCTTGCTTGTCTTTTTTAGGAGGCACGGGGAAACAAACCCGGGACCTCCCATGTGGTAGGCGGGAGTTCAGTCTCTTGAGCCACCTCCACTCCCCAAAACTGTTTTTTTTTTTTTTTTTTTTTTTAAAGTGATTGTACAGTGCTTCTCCGTCCTTACCAACATTTACTGTGGTCAGGTTTTTTTTTTTTTTTCTTTATAATTTTTAAAATTAAGTATATGTCACTAACATAAAATTCACCATTTTAAAGTGTACAATTCAGTGGTTAGTTTATTCCCAAATTGTTTAGCTATTACCATTATCTAATTCTAGAACATTTCCATTGCCTGTAGAAGGAATCCCAAAGCTGTTATGTCATTCCATTTTTTTCTAGCCAGATAAGCTCTTAATAACCATCTGTATTAGTCAGCCAAAGGATGCTGATGCAAAATCTGCTGGCTTTTATAAAGGGTATTTGTTTGGGGTAGAAGCTTACAGTTACCAGGCCATAAAGCATAAGTTACTTCTCCCACCAAAGTCTGTTGCCACGTATTGGAGCAAGATGGCTGCCGACATTCAGCCTTCCTCTTCCTCTTAAGGCTCTGTGGTCCCAACTTCTTCCAATATCAGCAGTAGGCTGGGATAAGTCTCATCTCTCCCTGGGCTTGTTTCTCTCCATGCTCAGCTGCTCTGTTCTCACCACAAGGCTAGCTGTAGACTATCAGGCTCTCTAGGCTTTGTCTCTCTCCCTGGGGCTCTATTTTTTTCTGGGCTCAGCTGCTCTGCTCTCACCACAAGGCCAGCTGTGAATTAGCAGGTAAACAGCTTGTCTCTCTTCCCGGGGCCTCTGCCATGTCTAATGGAGCCTTCTTTTCTCATGTATCTGCTTCTCTGTGTCTTTACTTCCCCAGGCTCCAGGATCAAAACTCCCACTAACTCCCCTGCTGTGTAGTTTTCTCTGTGAGTCCCCGCCCCTTTGTTGAGTGGGGACTCCATGTCCTACTGACATTGAGGCCCAATCAAAGCCTTAATCATAATATATATATATATATTTTTTTTTTCTTTTTTTTACCAGGAGGTCCTGGGGATCGAACCCAGGTCCCTCCATATGGCAGATGGACGCCCAACCATTTGAGCCACATCCGCCCCCCCTTAATCATAATTTAATCAAGCAAAAGTGAAACCTCTAAATCTAATACAATCTAATATGCCCAGAGGAACAGACCAGTTCACAAACAATCTAATATCTACTTTTGAAATTCATAAGTAATATCAAACTGCTACACCATCTATATCATTTATACATCAGCAGAGTCTTATCTACCTTATTAGAAATTGTTATATTCCTGTATTTCGTCTCACAGCAGAAAATAAGTCTTTCATTAAAGAGAAGGTGCTAGTGGTGGGAGTATGGAAAGCTACTGGATGATTGTCATCCCTGTTTATCTTCCCTGTAGGGAAGAACAAAGTACATTTTTTAAACTAACCTAATAGTTACTCTGCTATGGCCCAGAGCTGGGAAACATAACCCATTCCTGCCTACCCCATTTCATTCTATATTTAAAGCCTTTGGAAATATTAGTCATATGAAAGTATTGGGAAAACCTAAACCTTTTTTTCCCCCCCTTTTGGTACATAGGTGGTCGTGTGACGGTAACAGATGGTGAAAGGTCAATACTGTCTCCACGTGGAAGGTAAAACATAATTTCACTAGCATTAAGTAACTTATACTTTTGACAAAGTTTAATTTTTTAGATTATTAAGATAATAGAACATTAAAAACCTTATGTCTCTCATCTTAAAGTTTAATATGTAATTGAATCAGTGGGGGAATCTTGTGAAAATGCAATTTCTGATTCAGTAGATCTGAGGTAAGGCCTGGGATTTCTGCATTTTTTGGAAATTCCTAGGTGAAGCCAGTGTTGGTCTAATGACCTCACTGAGTAGGAAGGTTTTATAGTAAACTGGAATTTGTTTTGTTACTTTTTTAGGGGGAGCGGGGTAAGGGTTGATTGGAATTAAAATACAAAATTTAGTTGACAACTCAGATTTAGGTAAGAAATAAATATATAAATGTTAAAGTTGTAGCAGGTTTGCATTTTGCTTGGTCAGGTGGGTAATTTTATTAGGTTCAGATAGAATGTATTTGAATATTGTGTTTGTGGCCCTCACTATTGCATAGTTTGATCAGAACTTCCTTCTCTTTCCAGTTGTGGCCCCATCAAAGTGAAAACTGAACCCACAGAAGATTCTGGTATGTGTGATGCTTTTAGAATCAATAATGAAATTAAGGAAGCTCTTCCCTTAATTTATCAGGCTTTATATATATGTATATTAATATTTTAAGTTTTATTGTGGTAACACATATACCATAAAATTTGCTATTTTAAATGTACAATTCAATGTAATTAATTAAGTTTACAGTGTTGTGCTACTATTACCACTTTCCATTAACAAAACATATTTATCACCCTGCTCTGGACCCTAGCACTTCCTCTGCACAACCATCTACTTTGGTTGGTCCCCCTAATGGCATTTGGAAATTGTCTAGGAAAGGCTGTGTTAACTTATATTTGTATTTCTATGTGTTAGCAAGAATTCTTACATACATTATAGATATGCTACGCGTTGGTTTTCTATAAGACCACGAAAAAGTTAATCTTGAATTGTCCTTTTTGGGAAAAGGTATTTGAATCTATTACAATGTTCATTTGTTTTATAGAAAATGTTTCTCTTAACTATTTTATGCCACAGGAAATTTCAGTTTTCTGTTTAGTTTTTAGTTGTGTCAAAATCATTTAGCAAATTGTTTTTTCTTTTATTCACTTATTCATCTGCACATTTAGTTTGCAGCATGTCCCAAAGTAAACATGCTGAAGTGTGAAAAATTATGTATTTTATTGAATTCTTTAACCTTCCTTATATATTATAATAATATGTATCACTATTATATTAGCTTTTTTTTCCCCCCTACTTTACACTTTGTATCTTTATATTCCTTATTTATCCTGCACATGCCTTCAAGAATTTTTTTTTAACGATTCTTGGGCATAACAGCTAGGGACCAGTCAAGAGACAGAACAGAGAAAATTTGATATAAAGATTAAGTAGTTATAAAGTTACTAACTTTGTAACCAAAAGGAGAATACTAAGCTTTCATGTAAGTAATAACTCTAGGAACTGTCTGCCACCTCTAAAAGTTTTAATACTGATTTTTAAGGAGGAATGTTATTTTGGCAGATGGTAGTGTCCCAGTGGGTATGTTGAGAATGGTTCTGGTATTGTTGGAAAAATTCAAACTGGTTTCAGCTGTTGCCATTGGAAAGGGTCTGCTCTTGCTGGGTTGAAGGAGTGTACCCAGGAGTGGTCTTGACCAGAATGGGAAGTAGACAGAAGCCCATAGGAAAGTGCACATCTCTTTCTTTACTTCTATAGTCTTCCTGTCGTATTCTCTCGTAGCACAGTGGTTTGCAGAGTTCAAGCTTCAGCATCACAAAGCAATATTTAAGAGAGTGGGTTTGGAGCTGAGAGACAACAGCTTAATGGCAGATTGGCACAGGCTATTCCTTTGGCTACTCATCCATATAGACTCTTCTACACATAGTTGAATTTCTGTACCAAGGAACCAACTATTTCCATCTAACACAGGGGTTCTTAACCTTTTTTGTTCTACGGACCTCTTTGAAAATCAGGTGATAACCACAGACCCCTTACTAAGTCCACACTATACTCTCTGTTGTTTAATAAATATATCACACCCACACCAACATGTCCCCACAAGAATGTTTTTTTTGAATTTCAGTTCAAGCTTATGGACCCCTGGTTAAGAACCCCTGATCTAACATGATGCAACTTTCCTTCCTTCAAAGGAAGATATTTTGCCCTCTTCCCAGAACCAAGGTGGCACAGAGTTTCAGCTGTCATTGTATCCATCTCTGGGAGACTGATTTACTATCCAAATATAAGCTATATTAAATGCTCCTCAGATTCACTCCCAGTCCTATTTGAATATTTTCTTATATAGACTAAACTTCTGTAAAATAATAATGAAAAGGAGAAGAGAGAGTAGTTGACATATAAAATGCATAATATTATATAAACGTACTCATAACAAGCAAGGAGGAAAATAGCTACTACAGTCGACATTTCTGTAACTCGTCATAAAAATACATATCTTCGTTGACTGAGTACCCATTATATTGTGTTTCCTTTGCCTTTAGCCAGGATCTTAGCTGGTAAGGCTCTTTACCCACTTGCAGTGGCCCAAACCTCATTCCTGAAGGGTCCCCCAATGATGTCCTGCCTTTTGTGTTTGCTGTAATTTTCCATTAACTGTTACCAACAGATACGGAAGTTCTCAGTGACAGCCAGAGAGTCCCACGGGTTCTAGGCATAGTGTTCTCTGCCACATTGTTTAATGGCAAAACCAGTTTCCCTTTGGTAATTGCATCCTCCAGAGTAACCCCTTTCTTTGCCTGTTGCTCCAGAGATAAATATTTTTTCTACATATCAAGCTAATTCTTTTTGAGGTATTTCTCCAGTTTGAAAACCATCTCTTAGTCACATAGCACCAACTCACATATTTAGTTCACCAAAGGTTTTTTATGACTGTGGTTGAATATAGCAATCTGAAATGCATGCCATATACCCATCTATTGTTCATTTCTTAAGATTGTCTGAGAGCATTATCTATTCCTCCGATGGGGGAAGGGAGAAGGACAGAAACTGCAGTCGCGGTTAAATTAGCATAACATTTTTTAAAGTCTCTGCTGTTCAACCCTGTTAGGCTTTGGCTTCCCAGGAAGAGTTCTTTGTTTTTTAAGACTGGATCTCCCCCGTGCCCTCCCCCCACCCCCCAAAAAAAAACCTTTTCATTAAGTTTTAAATATAGATAAAGAAAAGTATGTAGAGCGTATATATGAAAATAAATGCTTTGGGGTCAAGGTGTTCTCCACCCCCTGCTACCTAGCAAATCTTTGTACTTTCAAAGTCTTTGAAATATAAATGCATTACTCTGCATTTTTGGTGGGGAGATTTCCCTACATATCTTAACTGAATGTCCTTACATGTAATTATATAATTAATTTGCTTTTCAGGCATTTCTCTAGAAATGGCAGCTGTGACAGTAAAGGAAGAATCAGAAGACCCTGATTACTATCAATATAACATCCAAGGTAATACTATTTAATACAGTTCTTTTCAAAAGTTATTTGTGGTTAAAAAAAAATTCATCAATTGCCTTTCTTAGATTTCTTTAATTTATTGATTATCACTGAAATAAAACATTTGAAAATGGGACCATAAAATAAACTGAATCTATATGGAAATGCTGCTTAAAGGCACAAGCAACAATTGTGGCACAATTTAGTTTCTAGTGTTACTTGTAAGGCATGAGAGGTCTTCTGAACCCTTAATAGCTCTATTTGTGCAACAAGATTAACTGTTCTGTAAACATCATCCATCATCTTAAAAATCTATAAATGACAGGGAGCAGATGTAGCTCAAGCAATTGAGCACCTGCTTCCCACATGGGAGGTCCCGGATTTGGTCCCCAGTGCCTCCTAAAAACAAAACTAAACCAAAAAAATGATAAGCAAACAGAAAAAACAGCTCAGGGTTGCTGATGTGGGTCCCGGGTTCAATCCCCAGCCCTGGTACCTCAAAAAAAAAAAAAATCTATAAATGACAAGACATAATTATTTTATTCCTTTATTTTTTTGCTTGATTATTAGGGAAATAAAGATAATTTCACAATACAGTTTACTTTCATCCATTCATGGGTTCAAGTTTGAAGGATCCTTTCTATATTTTATCATAAGCCTAATTTTTTATCACTGCATAACTGAAATATATTAAACATTAAGGTGTAAAATTAGGTTAGTTTTGTCATGTATTTGTACCTATAAAACCATCTTCACTGCAATTAACATACTCACTATTCCAAAAGTTTTTTTGTGTCCCTTTGTAATTCACTACCCTCCCCAGTTCCCAAGCAACCATTGATCTGTTTTCTATCATTTTAGATCAGTTTGCATTTTCCTTAGACATTGATATAAATGGACTCATAAAGTATGCAATATATTTTTTTAAATGGAGGGTGTCTGGTTTCTTTCACGCCACATAATTGTTTTGAAATTCATACATATTGTTGCATGAATCATTTATTGCTAAACATAAACCATGTAACAGTTTGCTTACCCCTTTATCTGTTGGTGGTCATTTGGGCTATTACAAATAAAGCTGCTGTGAACATTTGTGTACAAGTCTTTATGTGGAAGTGTACCTTCATTTCTCCTTGAATAAATTCTTAGAGATGGAAAATCTGGGAAATATGGTAGGTATTTAATGTTTGAAAATACTGCCAAACCCTTTTCCAAAGTGGTTGTGCTATTACATTTCCACCAGCAGCGTGTGAGAGTTCTGGTTGCTCCATGTCCTTGCCAACACTCCTATGGTCAGTCCTCTCAATTGTAGCCATTTTAGTGGGTGTGTTGTGGTTTCTCATTTTGGTTTTAATTTGCTTTGTATAGTAGCTTTATTTCATTTATAAAGATAGCCTTATTAATTCTGGAGTACTATGAAAGTGTTAAGAATTTCATTCTGGTTTGAAATTATGTATCTGTACGAATATATTAAACTGTGTCATGGTGAATGCCATGTTTTGAACAGTTATATTGTGTCAGGAATTACATGATTAAAAGTTGAAATAATTCTTAGGATTTTTAAATAAAAAGTTAAAATGTTGGAAGCTATTTAGCCTTGTTTGTAGTTTTGCTTCATGCATTTTGAAACTCTTGGAGGTGTCAATATATGTTTCTACTGTACTGTAGTCTATTTAGTATGCAGTAGCCTTATTTGAAAATACTTTATTGCTAAAAAATGCTAACCATTATCTGAGCCTTCAGCAATTCATCTTTTTGCTGGTGGAAGGTCTTGCCCTGACATAGATGGCTGGTGACTGTTCTGGCTCATGGTTGCTGCAGGTTGGGGTGGCTGTAGTAATTTCTTAAAATAAGACAACAATGATGTTTGCTGCATCATTGATACTTCCTTTATAAAAGTTGTTCTGTAGCTTGCAATGCTGTTTTTTTTAATATTACTTTTTTAAATTAGAGAAATGGTAGGTTTACAGAAAAACCATGTAAAAAATCTAGCATTCCCATATACACTCCCCCATTTTCCCTCCCATTGTTAACACTTTGCATTTAGTGTGGTATCTGTACCATTTTGAAAGAATATTAAAATTGAACGATTGGCAAATGCGCAGCAGGTAGCCTCCCCCAAAAGGCTCCCACACCACACACACAGCTTCCCGAGCCCCTGAGCCAGGCTCCTGTGCACAGGGGGATGGTGCTAGGAACAGTGTAGACATGTAGCCACATGGAGCCACACATTCACATGTGTAATCCAGTCCTGTTAATGAAACTTAAAATATTGTGCTGCCATTACCACCATCCATTGCCAAAACTTTTCAATCAACCTAAACAGAAATTCTGAACTAATTAAACATTAACTCCCCATTTCCTGCCCTCCAAATCAGCCCCTGTTAACCAGCCTATATTCTAGATTCTAAATCTGAATTTGCTTTTTCTAATGGTTTCATATCAGTGAGGTCATATATGTCCCCCCCACCTTTTTTTTTTTTTTTTTTTTTTAAGTTTTATTTATCCATGCCCCCCACCCCTACCCCCACCCCCGCCTCTTGTCTGTGCTTGCTGTCTGCTCTCTGTGCCTGCTCATCTTCTTTTAGGAGGGAAGCACCCAATCTCTTGGGCCACATCTACTCTCTGCTTGTTGTGTCTCTTGTGGCTCCTTGTTGCATTTGCTTGCTGCGCCAGCCCTTTGTGTCAGCTCGCTATCTTGCTCATTTTCTTTAGGAGGCACCAGGAACTGAACCCAGGACTTCCCATATGGGAAGCGGGTGCCCAGCTGCTTGAAACCACTTAGCTCATCCATAAGAAGCTAATCAATCATTCAAGTTTTATCTTGAGATGTCAGCAATTCAGTCACATCTTCAGGCTTCACTTCTAATTCTAGTTCCCTTGCTATTTCTACCACATCGTTTGTTACTTCCTCCACTGACTTATAAACCCCTCAAAGTCATTCATGAGGGTTGGAATCTACTTCTTCCAAACATCTGTTAATATTGATATATATTTTTTCAAGATTTATCTATTTCTCTCTGTGCTCCCCCCCAATGATGTTTTTTGTACTTGTTGTCTACTCTCTGTGTGTTCTTTTCTGTCTGCTTGTCTTTTCTTCAGGCGGCACCAGGAACTGATCCTGGGACCTTCCAGTGTGGAGAGAGGCATTCAATCTCTTGAGCCACCTCAGCTCCCTGGTCTGCTGCCTCTCTCATTGTCTCTCCTCTGTGTTTCTTTGTTGTGTCATCTTGCTGCGCCAGCTCTCTACATGGGTCACCTCTCCACATGGGTCACCTCTCCAGGCTAGCTTGGCGCACAGGCCAGCTTGCCTTTTTCCAGGAGGCCCCGGGATCAAACTCTATCCCATATGGTAGATGGGAACCCATTCGCTTGAGCCACATCTGCTTCCCAATATTGATATTTTGATCTCCCATGAATCACAAATATTCTTCATGCCATCGGGAATGGTGAATCCTTTCCAGAAGATTTTCAATCCCAGATACATCAGAGTATCACTGTCTATAGAATGAATTTCTTAAATAATAAGACTTGAAAGTCAGAATTAGATGGAGGGACCCGGGTTCGATCCCCGGGACCTCCCGGTGGGGGGAAAAAAATAAATAAATAAATAAATAAATAAATGTATGTATGTATGTATGTATGTCAGAATTACTCCTTGATCCATGAGCTGCAAAATGGATATTGTGTTAAAAGGAATGAAAACATTAACCATGTTATATACATCTCCATCAGAGCTCTTGGGTGACCAGGTCCATTGTCAATGAGCAGTAATATTTTGAAAGAAATCTTTTCTTTTTCCTTTTCTGAGCAATAGTTCTCAACAGTTTACTGGTTACATCAGTAAACCATGCTGTAAACAGATGTGTTCTCATGCCAACTTTGTTGGTTCATTCATAGAGCACTGGTAGAGTAGATTTAGCATAATTCTTGAAGGCCCTAGGATTTTCAGAATGGTAAATGAGCACTGGCTTCACCTTAAAACTTACCAACTGCATTAGTCCCTAACAGGAGTGTCAGCAACCTATCTTTTGTTTTTTTGTTTGTTTGTTTGTTTGTTTTTTAAAGATTTTATTTATTTATTCATTTATCCCCCCCTTGCTGCTTGTGCTCGCTGGGTCAGCTAACCACGCCGTGTGGGCGGGCTTGCCTTCACCAGGAGGCCCCGGAACCGAACCCGGGGCCTCCCATATGGTAAACGGGAGCCCTACTGATTGAGCCACAGCCTCTTCCCGCAACCTATCTTTTGAAACTTTGAAGCCAGGCATCTCCTTCCAATAGAAGACTGTTTTGTCTGCATTGAAAATCTGTTTAGTGTAGCCTCCTTCATTGGTGATCTTAGCTAGATCACCTGGCTAACTTGCAGCCTCCACATCAGCACTTGCTACTTCAACTTGTGCTTTGATGTTATGGAGACAATTTCCTCTTAAACCTCATGAACCAACCTCTGCTAGCTTCAGACTTTTCTTCTGCAGCTTCCTCACTTCTTGTTTCAGGTCTCTTTTGTCCAACATACTTTTGGGGAGAAATATTGTATATACTCATAGATCATTCTCATTGCTTTATTTCTAAAATGCTTTTTTAAAAATAACATATTAAAAAAAAATGCAAACAGTGTACTTATAACCTGATTTATTATTGACTCTTAATATTTTGTGTTTTTTTCCTCCCAAGAAATAACATGCTAAATATTTAGTTTAAGCCCTTTTTGAACTTTCTCAAATGCCCACTTTTCTCACTCTTCTTAGTTAATATCTTGAAGTTGAAGTTTGAGGTTTGTCCTTCCTCTTAATATTTGCTTGTTTGTTTACTTATACTGCCTGTAGAGGTATTCCAAAGAAATATCTGTCAGGTAATCTAAGCACCTCTTAAAATATATGTATATATATATATATAAATAACATTTTTGTAAGCAAATACACATATATGCATATATATTTATATATCATTTTGCAAATGTTTGTATGTATTGTGAGAATTTTGATTTTTACCCATAATAAAAAAAAAAAAAAAGCAAAAGACACAACTGCAGAGTAAGGTCACAATAAGGTTATAGCAGTGGACCCATACAAAAGCTGTTTTCCATATTAAAAAATGACTATAAACAAACAAAAAACAAAACAAAAAAAAAGAAATATCTGTCCGTATATGTCTAAATAGTATATTCATGCACATACTATATATAGTTTTTTTTCCTTCAGTTTTTAAACTTCATGTAAGTGGTATATCATACTGCGTATGTTGTATAAAGTCAGTCAATAAAACTTTCCAGGATTTATCTATTGTCATATTTATTTATTTATTTATTTATTTATTTTTTTTTTTTTTTAAAGATTTTATTTATTTATTCATTTATCCCCCCCTTGCTGCTTGTGCTCGCTGGGTCAGCCAACCACGCCGTGCGGGCGGGCCTGCCCCCACCAGGAGGCCTCGGGAACCGAACCCGGGGCCTCCCATATGGTAAACGGGAGCCCTACTGATTGAGCCACAGCCGCTTCCCTCTATTGTCATATTTAGATTTAATTGTCATTGTGGTAGCTAAATTTGTGTGATTATATTAGAGTTCATTTGTCCATTTTTCTATATAAGGACATGTATGTTTTCTTCCCTTTCCACAATAGGCTAGGACATATCTCTTTGATAGTGGTACTCAGATGTGAGTGTTGGGTGTTTTGGTTTTCACAATGATTGGAAAGCACTACTAGTATTTGGAAGGTTTCTGTGAAGTATACTCGATATCTTATGGTGAATAAAATCTGCCATGTGCTGTTAAAAACATGTAGCAGATAGAAAAAAGAAAAAAAAAAAAAACCATGCAGCTAAAATTAAACAACAGAATTTGAAAGTATAGTGATGTGTAAAGGTATGCTGGGAAAATACTAACCAAAAGAAGTCTGGTTTAGCAATATTATTATGAGGAAAAAATTATTAGTAGGGATCAAGAGTAAGATTATATAAGTTGATATAGTGAAGTTAATTTGCATATCTCTGACAGTATAGCCTCAAAATAAAAGAGTTGATAAATTTATAAATGTACAGTCATTTGGGAAATTTTAACAAATGTCTTTCAGTAATGTATTAGCCAGAGGGATGCTGAAACAAAGTACCAGAACTCTCTTAGCTTTTATAAAGGGTATTTATTTGGGGTAAAAGCTTATAGATACAATGTCTTATAGAGTTCAAGTCAAGGTTAGTTCCTCATTCAACTCTGTTGCCATGTGTTGAATTGAAGCAAGATGGCAGGCAACATCTGAGAGGGCTCAGCCTTCTACTTTCCTCTCAAGGCTCCGTGGGCCCAGCTTCTTCCTATCTCAGCTGTAGGCTGGAGGCTCATTTCTTTCCATGCCTGCTCAGCTGCACAGGGTTCTGGTCTCTTCAGCTGCAGACTATCAGGTGAATGACTCATCTCTCTTCCCAGAGCCTCTGCTGTGTCTATGGAGCTGTCTCTCTTCCTCTGTGTTCTTCTCTATGTATCTACTTCTGTCTGTCTCCTTGATTGAGTGTCTGTTTTATATAGCCCACAAAGGGGGTGGGGACTCAGATTGGGTCACCCTAATGAAATGGCCGAATCAAAGCCCTAATCTTAACATAATTGAATCACAGCCATCTCAGCTGAATCTAATACAATCAAAGGGTATCACACCCAGAGGAACAGACCAGTTTACAAACATACACAAATATCTTTTTGGAATTCATAAATAATATCAAATATCAAACTGCTACAAGTAACGTACATCAAGCTCATGAATACTTATAAATGATAAAAAGAATAGTTAAACTCTACAATTATTAACAAGCATAAGCTAATTGATGTATATAAAGAATATGTTTCTAACAATTTTACAAGGCATGGATTATTTACAAAAATTAACTTTATACCTTTTCACAGGTAGCCTTAATAAATTCTTTGGCTATAAGCAACTTAATGCTCCATAAATTCAAAATTAAATTAAATTAGAAAGCAATAATAAAAAGATTAAAAAAGAAAATCTATATGGTAGGAATACTAAGGAACAATTTTCAACTGACCTTGAGGACCTTAAAATTTATAAAATATCTATTACAATAATGAGAATGCTACATAGCTAAATTTGTGAAAAGCAGCTGAAGCAGTTCTTATAAGTTAATTAGTAGCCCTAGATAACATTTAGTTTGTAAAACTTGTAATTATACTTCTTTCTTGTCAGGATTTCTGTGTATTTTATCCAGGGTCACATGACTAGGATATAGTGGAGCTGGCACTTGAATTGAGGTTTCTTTATTTGGAATCTTGCTTTGTTGGTATTCCAAAAACAATTTCTGTATTTTCCATGATATGCTCTTCAGCCTCTTCGTGCAATTTCTTATGAACTAGCAAAACCTTCCATACATCTTAAGATTTTTTCCAAATCATATTGAGATAATTACTGTGAACCAATTTGTGTTCATATTAATGAAAGAATGTTTTATTTCAAGAAGTAACCAGAAACACAATGTTTTGTTTAGTCACTAATATATTTGATTATTCATGTAAATGTGATGCAAAAATCTGCACAGCATATGTGCATAATTGGGGAGAACTTTGTTAAGTTACCAAAAAGTGCTTATGGTTCTGCAGGAAAGGAATGTGAATTAATACCTGTCAGTTTGTCATGTTTCTATTTCAGCTGAGATTCAAGCTTCCTGATAGTTTAATTATGTCATTTAGGATCCTAAGGAAAATAGAGCAATTTGGTTCTTCGTTTTTCTTCAGTATGACAAAGGGTTAAGCAAATATTTGTCAAGAAGGAAATATATACATCTGTAAGATAAATCTGCATTTATAGTCTGTATGAAGTAAAACTTAATTTGCTTTTTGACAGACCTTTTACTCTTTAGAAAACCCACAGCCACCATTTTTAGACATATCATTCTTATTCACTCCATATGTCTAGTTGTTGTCAAAATTTCTTTTGACTGTCTATACATGAATTTATCTGAGTACACTTTTTCCATTCACTAAGACCATAAATTGATGCCACTCATTTTGTCACTTTTTTTTTTTTTTTTTTTTTAATTTATTTTAAAATTTGACGCTTTTTTATGAAAGGCTATTCCATATATCATCCAAATTTGCTCACTGAAGTGACCCAAAATATACTTTTGGGATTACTTTTGAAGTATTATCTTTGTATTCCAAAGCAGGCCCTTCTGAAACTGATGATGTTGATGAAAAACTTCCCCTTTCGAAGTCTTTGCAAGGTATAATTTTTCACTTCCATTTTCCCACATACTATTAGTATTTAATGTTTCTTTATATTGGATAGACTGTTTTAATATTTATATCTATTATTTTTCTAAATGGAAAAGGAAAAAGAAATGTATTGGCCTTTTTTTTAACATATAAATGAATTTCACAAGCAACAATTTTTCAAAACCAATTTTCCCTTTTGTGAATCTAGTAATGAATCTCGAAATGGGTACATGACACACTTTCATATTTAAGGTAAAGTACACATTTATACCTTATATCAGAATAGTCAGAACTAAGGTTATTATTGTATGGTTTATAATGTAAATAATGATAAGGTCATGCTGGTACTTAGTTTTTAGAAGGATTGTGAAATATCACTTGGACTCCTAAGTTTATTAATTGATTACCTTTTTGGGAATTTTTATATCGTGGTCCCATGATTTTAGGCTCTTAAGGGTGGTATTTTACTTCTATAATTGTTTATTTCAGATTTTGAAAGGACAAAAGGATACACAGAATTATTGTTTACATATACCTTTGTAACCCTTGTAATATATTGAATGGAACACCTGAATCAACTGTTCTTACTCTATACCCTACCTTTTCTTTTTAATCATTGCCCCTTCTCCATTATCTCTCATTCCTTTGACTTAACAACTCCGATTTCTTGGGCTGTAAGCAACTTAATTAATGCTCCATAAATTCAATGTTAAGATTAAAAAAAAAAAAAAAAAGAGGAATGGGTGTGTGGAGAGGAAGCATTTAAAGAGCAATTTTCAAAGTCAATTAAAGGTTAATTCATGACTATAGAATTATAGATTGACCTAGTTTTGAGTTCAGGTGAGTTTTCATTATATGAAGTAAGTCAAAAAGAGTTCCAAGATAATTCTGGCACCCTAAAGTTAGGCTTTGAAACCACAAATATTTAACCATAGTAGAATGTTTTTAATTCAAGGACACTGGGTACTGGATTCCATACAGTTTTTGAGATGCAATCTATGCTCTAGAAAAGTGAAGATAAAATATATTTAAAACCTATGTCTGGGGATTTTATCTTTAGTACAGTTTCTGGATTTAGCACTCAATAGATATCACAAAAATATATTAGATTCTACTTCCCATCCCCCTAAGTGATATATTCTTAATCATGAGTAAAATATTTTTATTATTCTTAAAGGCAGTGTTTCTCAACCTTTTCCATGTTAGTTCAGACATTTTAGGGCAGATAATATTCTGTAGCAGCTTGGATGCTTAATCATAAATAGCTCTTTAATGTTTTAGGTTATTTCTTTCCTATTTGCTAATGAAAAAAAAAATCTCTTCTCATAGGATGAGGCTGTTTACCTTTTGAATGCCTAACCTGATACATTGCTTTATGTTCCAGTTTTTAGAAGCAGGCAGATTATATTACCTGAATTAAAATGCTTTTGAGACTAAAGGTAGTATCTTAAATTTTAACTTATGAGTTTCCTTTAAGTACAACTTTGATTAAATTGTGGGGATTGAGTTTCCATAATTTCCACCATAATACACATGGAAAGCAAGTAATGCAGGAAGCATTTCACAGCAAAACCTGAATTTGTTTATATATAGAGTTAATTGAAGTCTATGAGCAAAGAAAGACTTCACTCTGTGTTGTTGTGTGTGGTTCTTTGACAGATGAGCTGTGGTTGTTTGAAACATAATGATGCTATATATCAAATTGCAACACTGATTAATTATAATGTTATAATCACTAATTTTAAATTTCCAAACCTATTTAGGTTTTCTCTGAATATTTGCATTTTAAAAGTAATTTTTGAGCTTCCAAATTACAATTATTTTTCTGAATTAGAAAGATTACAGTTTGAATTAGTCATTAATGAATTAGAGTCATAATTGTCTTCTGTGATAAGTATTAAATTGTTTTTGCATTGTTACCTAGTTTTTCTTTCTTTTTTGAATGTAGTTTTTATTGTTTTATTTTATATTGTTTACTTTCGTTTTAGGAAGCCATCATTCTTCAGAAGGCAATGAAGGAACAGAAATGGAAGCACCAGCTGAAGGTTAGGAAAAAAAAGGATTTTTTTGTTTGCCTTAAATTTGTTTGATATTTATTGTATTTTATTGAGAATACTGTGCATAAAGCCATTTAAATTTTGGAAATAAAAGAATGATTGCTTTTTATACCTAGTTAGCCAACAGGTTTTTATTTTTTCTTAAATTCTAAGCTAAAATATATTTCTGTTACTGTACTTTTTAATAATTATATCTGCTTAAAGCCTGTGGGGCTGAAAACTAAGTGGTAAGTAAAACTCTTCATGATGAGAAATGTTGCTTTTTTTTTCCTGGTCATCTTGTGCCATATTAAGTGTTTTAGAGTAAAATTCTTAATAGTTCTCTATTCATATTTCATTTTAAGTGTAATATTTAATACTTCTAATCTTTTAGGATGTTAATATATCCTAGATAAAATTGATAAAGGAGGGATTTCCTCTTTGCTTATTTTTATACTCCTGAACTAGATATATTGAACTACTTTTTCAGGTTACCCATCACACTACTTGGCTTTAAAGATAGATTATTTACCATGGAACACCTTTTTTTTTTTTAGTTCTTGGAATCTTGAATTAATTGTTATCATGCAGGATGACGTCCTACTTTTAAACAGTTTATATAATTCCACTAGAATTTTTATAGATTTCTCCCAGGGGAAGAAACTGGTAAGGTAACTGAATCTTGTTTTAGAATATTTTTTTCTCATAGACTGGTTGTGTACATTCCAGATAAGAACGGGGGAGACTTATTCTGTAGCTGTTTATATTCCTTATATTTGCTTTTATACTTTAAAACTATCTTTAATTTGATCTTTTACCTTCTTTGAATGCAAGGAGAAAGGTCCCAGGAATGTAAACTAATTTTTGCAAATTTAATTGTAGAATTAGGGTGTCCAAATGGAATACAGTTTCCACAGTTAACGATATGTTTATTGTTAACAGAATTTCACCTTTCTTTGTGAGATCTTTTATAGAAGATTGTGTGGTTGAATTTTTTATTTTACTGTGGAGGTAATTAGATGTTTCTTCTAATAACTCCTCTGCTTTGGGTAGGTGGTATTTAAAATAACAAAAGATCTGTATACAAGACACATAGTACAAGGGTTCATCGGGCAATATGAATTGCTTCAATGGTTTTACAGTTCTGTCATTGGAATTGGGGCTTTATTTTTGAGGAGATTGTTATTGTCATAGTTCAGTGCTAATAGATTTGAACTTCACCTGGTTTCTTGTCCTTATTTACCTTTACTAACAGTTAAACATAATCTTTGGCAAATCAGTTAACCTCTCATCCTTAGCAAAATGAAAGAGAATTGACGAAGATACTATCTAGCTAAGCTTCTAGCACTAACATTCTAATATACATTGGTTTTGTATAGTAACAAAAATCATAATAAAATACTTCATTTTTTAAAGTATGTTCCTAACAAAGTTAGGGGATGATATAGTCCTGTGTTTGTTACAGTCATTCTCTTTACATGAAGGTCTCCATTGCAAGAAATTGTGGTTTTATTTAACAGCATAAATCATTCTTAGGATTTCTGAAAGAATGAGGGGAGAAAATAGTAACCAAACTAGAAAGCATTTATTTTTATCGTAGCATATTCTAATTACAGCAGTAAAATAATTGTGACTTCATTGTAATCTCATTATTCCAAGAATACGGATTTTTTGAGCCCATTAATGCAGGTAACTTGGTATTATCTATTAGTTTTCCAGTTTTTTTCTACTTTTTTGTTTTCTCTTATCCCTATTTATAGTGAAAAGGGTCAAATATTTTAATTTTGTAAATATGAAATGAATTAAATGCCAATTAAATTTTTTTACTAGGCTGCTTTTGGAGTATCAACTCAAAATGTTGGAACGTGTGGAAAATGCTTAATAATGAATGTCATTTTAGAATTTTATTTTTTTCAAGATTCTACTCAGCATGTCCCTTCAGAAACAAGTGAGGACCCTGAAGTTGAGGTGACTATTGAAGGTTAGTTACCTGAAAGCCTTGATTCCAAAGTTTACTTCTGGTCATAAAAATATTTGTCACATTCACATTGCTAAATATGCATTGCATTCTTTCTTAAAGGAAACTTGTAAAAAAAGAAATTTGAAATATATTCGTGTATGAGTGACTAAAGCAGTCCACTTCCCAGCAGTGCACCCCAGTGCTTTTGGGAGTTATAGACCACAAAATTAAGCTGTTAAAGTTAGTATTGGTCCACAGGTGGACTGAGCTATACTTTCTATCAGTGGGAATTGAAAGTATAACAAAGAAAACTATGACCAGACATGATGCACACAGAAAGAGATTCTATGTCCTATATAAGAGACCTAATTAGGACTAGAATCCCAATTTCTATTTAAATAAACTCAAGTAGAAAGTGTTGATAGTTCAGTCCATAATTTTTAAAGTAAGTTTTCCCCCTACTGTTCTATTTATTTAGAAGTTAACATATAATCTGACCTTAAAAACTATTTTTAAGCAGTAGCTATTAATATATTGTAAAATAATCTCTACAGCTAAAAGTCTCAGACCTAGTTTTTTTCTTCACATATATATATAAAAGCTGATGAGCCATTTTGTCCTGATATTATTTGAAATTAAGCTAATACAGTTACTAACAGTATCATTTTTAAAGTTTGATAATTTTTAAATACATATTGATTTTTTACTTTTAATTAATGTCTCTTAGTACTCTTCTGTAGGCTTTTTCCCTTCAAGGTAATTCTTTTTTGACGGTTAAAAACAAAACAAAACAAAAAAAAAAACAAAACAAAACAAAACAACAACAACAAAAAACAGTAAATTGTACTATGCAAAGATTTCTTTGCCCCTGCCCTATCCTCAGGGACAGGTACCATGTTATTTGTACACTTAGAAATAATTTTATCTATATATATACATGAACATATGTGTTACCTTTACTTTTGCAGAAATGCATAGATATTTTGAGTATAAAACGTTATAACCCACATTTTAAAATTATGTATTATGTGTCCTATAGATATATTTCCATATGCAGATATATTGGTCTCCCCAGCATAACATTTCTTGGTTTGGCTCTGTCTTGCTCTCTTTCCCCCTCCCTCCCTCTCTTTAAAATGACTTATTCTCTACTGGTGTCACTAGATTAGCCTTGTCGTTTCTTAATTAATTTAGTGTACATATTACTTTTCTCTTATTACTAAAATTTGACTAACCTAAAAGAAATTCCAAATTATTTACAAGCTTGCATTAAATAATTAAGATTTAAGTGCTTTTTCCTTGGAAACATAAATTAGCCAGAAGTTAAATTTTTAGGAGCATATCGTTATAAACACTCAGAACTTTGCCGTTTCTGTAAGAATTAAGAAAATATGACTAGAATAAAAGGTAATTCTTAAAATTACAAAGGAAAACCTTTAAATAAGACTAGTAATCACGTTGATTCAGTATATCTTCAAGTAATTAAAGGCTGTATAAAAATCATTTAGAAAGTAAATACTTACTTTGATAGTGTAAGACTTTTAAATAGTTGTTAAGATAATTGCACAATAAATGGCTCATGAATCTGAAGCATGTGTCGATCATTTCAACTTTAACTATTTTAAAAGGAGTAAGTGGTCAATCATTTCTTTTAAATTAATACATAGGCCTTATTTAAAATACACTTTTGTGATCAAATAATAGAATTTTGCTATATAGGCATCTTCATATTCAGATGACCAGCTAAATACAGGTCTCAAGTAATTGCTTTGAATGTAGCATTTATTCATGGTATATGTGTTCAGGTACAAACTATATATCAACTATTAATTAAATTGATGAGTTAGACTTTTCAAGGGGCAAACTTTTTATCTGCACATTTTAAAAGTTAAAAATTAAGTCTATTGTATTACTGTTAAAAGGGATGGTTATGGAAGCGGCTGTGGCTCAATCAGTGGGGCTCCTGTTTACCATATGGGAGGCCCCGGGTTCGGTTCCTGGGGCCTCCTGGTGAAGGCAAGCCCGCCTGCACGGCATGGTTGGCTGACCCAGCGAGCACAGGCAGCAAGGGGGGGATAAATGAATAAATAAATAAAATCTTTAAAAAAAAAGGGATGGTTAGATGAAAACTTACATGCACCTTTGGCTGATATATACACTTGTATATCTTTTCTCTAAAGATGACTGCAAAATGGTAGAACCTAACTAAATAAACATAGTTAGAAAATTTAATTTTGGGGAAGCGGCTGTGGCTCAATCAGTAGGGCTCCCGTTTACCATATGGGAGGCCCTGGGTTCGGTTCCCGGGGCCTCCTGGTGAAGGCAAGCCCGCCCGCACGGCGTGGTTAGCTGACCCAGCGAGCACAAGCAGCAAGGGGGGGGATAAATGAATAAATAAATAAAATCTTTAAAAAAAAAAAAAAAAAAAAGAAAAGAAAATTTAATTTTGGTATATCCCCCTGATGGAGAAATATATAGGTATTAAAATAGATGTTTGGAAGAAAGGTGAAAGAAAATAAGTTAAGATACACCTCCTTACCTGAGGATGTGTTATTTATAAACTCCAGCTGTATCTTTCTACATTTCCCAAATATACTATAGAGAAGAAAAACAAGATCTTTGCCATCAAGTAAGTCCGTTAGATTTTCCACAGTGTTTTAACTTGATATATTTATTTGATATTATATGTAGTTATGAAGAGTCTAATTTGGCATTGATACAGATTCATTAGCTTAACAAGATAATGTTATATATCCATTTCCAATGGTGTTGTCTGAACTGTGTTCTTCCATTGTGGTGATCCATTTGTGTTGGAAGTCAGTGGTATAGTGTTTGGACAATAAGCCTTAGGTCATTATGACTGTGCATGTCCAATTTAATAAACATCATCACTACAGTTTTGGGTTAAGTCAAGATGCTGTCCCGTGTAGTATTTCTTGATATGTCAGAGAATTTTATCTTAGGCTTGTTTGAAGTCTGTCTTTCTTGGGAAGGCTAATAATGAGGATTGTTTTTTAGGACATTGTTTCTCAAATTTGAGTTATTGACACATAATCGTTCTCCTGTGACCTAATCTCCCTATACTTTTTTCTTTTTTAGTTCATTTTGAGTAGATTCATTTTTGAATTTAATTTTACATCTTATAAGTAAAACGAGCTTTGAAATCATAGGCTTGATCTGCTCTTATTATTTCTTTCTCATATACATGGCAAAATACAAAGGAATGCAATTCTATATACTACGTATGACTGGTTCACATTACCATACATGGCACACGTATTATAATTTGGATAACACTATTTTAGAGCTTCAGTATCATACCTAAGGTTTATGAGGAACATTTCTATTCCTGCCAAACTCTGGTAATATCTGTTTTTGTGAAAATCATGCTTAGGATATTGGTGAATATTTTGGTGCTCTGTCTAATTAAGGACTGCACTATATGTTCACTTAATCATTCCGCAAATACCAACCAGCGCCTTCATGCCAGGCCCTGTACTTGGTGGTAAGGATGTAGTAGTGAACAAGATAGGCAAATTCATTGGAGGGTTTTGAGCAGAAGAGTAACAGGCTTTTTCCTTCAGTTTAAGGAAACTGGCTGCAATGTTGAGAAAGACCCCGAGCAGACAGTCATGGAAGGAAGGAAGCCACTTTAGGAGGCTATTAAAATTATCCAGGATAAGGAGAAAGGTGCTTTAGAACAGGATCATGGTAGTGGAGATAATTGTTTGATTCTGAAGATCAAAATATACCCAGAATTAAGAACTGATTGGCTTGTAGTTGTATAGTTTAATTATTGTGCTTGTTATATAAATATTGTAAGAGGTCATAGAAGCTCTGTTAATTGGGTATTTTAGCACTTGAAAATTTTAAAATTTTATAGCTGCTAAACAGCCACTCACTGTATCATCAATTTATGTAAAATAAGTGCTTTAGTAAGTTCCATTGGTTTAAAAAAAAAAAAAAAACCACCACCATCCCTTCATTTGAAATGTGTAGGGTAACTGATACTGGTACCTGCAACTCTGAATAGTTTCAAAAAAGACAATGCCTGGTTCATTTAGATTTTTTAATTACTTTGAATAGGTATCATATATGACACTGATTATGTTGATTATTAATGAATTCGTCAATAAGAATTTGGTAATAAACCACTTTAGGCTTGAAGTCTGTATTCTCTATAGGTATATTTGTATTTATATTTGTATATTTGTTGGAAGGTGTGGGAATTGTACTTGGATTACTACTGACAGCATAACTGTTATATACTCCCTAATATAGTTTTTGCCCATTAAAATGTTTTGAAATTTATTTTAAAAGTTTGTTTTTAAATTATTTTATGTTTTTTTTGTTTGTTTGTTTGTTTTAGGAGGTACCGGGGATTGAACCCAGGGCCTCAAGTATGCGTGGGAAACAGGTGCTTAACCACTGAGCTATATCTGCTCCCCAATGAGTTGGTTTTTTCGTTTGTTTGTTTGTTTTTAGGAGGTACTGGGCATTGAACACAGGAACTTGTATATGGGAAGCAGGCACTCAACCACTTGAGCTACATCTGCTCCCTACTTAAAATTTTGATCATATAAAGTAGAACATTCTTGTTTGGGGCTTGAATTTTAGACCTACTACACAATGTTTCTTATTACACAAAAGTGGTTTTATATAATGTTGAAAACATGGTAATTGGAATAACCATTGTATAAATACTGAATCTGATTGTTAGAGGTGAATACTTGGAGATTTACTTGATATTTTATGCTACTGTAATTCCTATCCTTTAGGGAAGGGGTCAAGAATAACAAATTTTCTCCACACTCTCTTAAACTAGTTACCGTTTTTTTGCAACAAAGAGATATTGGAGAAAAAGAATTGAGGTTGTGGTTAGGTATAACTGTTCTTTCCATATTCTGACTAAAAGCATACAAATATTCGTTAATGGGAAATGTTGGTCTTTTAATAGAATGTGTGGTGTAATATTTTATTATCACAAATAGTTCCTCTGTTTTTGTTATGTTAAATAGATTGAACTTAATTATTTTCCATTGGAAGGGAAATGTGATAGATATGTCTGTTTCAATATTTAACATCATTGTCAATTCTTGTCGTTTGTTGTAAAAACACTCTAGATTTGTCTTTCGCTTTCTATTTCTTTCTTTATTGTTGAATAGATTCCCTTTATAAAATATGTTGATATATTAATTCCTTTGTGTTTAAAATAAATTTGACTATAAAAGTGAGGTCTTCGTACTAAAGATAAGCTGTGTTGCCCCTTTCCCTTGGCCTCAATTTCAAACAGGCTAAGTTATAATTGAGATAACTATAATGAACCTTGACTCTTCTTCGTTTCTGTCCTACAGCTATATTTTCTTTTTCATTTTATGTAATTCAGTTAATGGTCAGTTTAAATGATGAATAACAAGAATATGTAGGCCACATTAATCTATAGGGAAAATACTTTCATATTTAATGCCACTGTGTAATGTTTGTAAAGGGCATTTTAATATTAAGCATTTATTTAAACTTTTAACAATAATCATAGACTAAATGAGTATATTTTATTTTACTCCTTCAAATCGAGCATAAAAATCTCTTTGGTAGGTAGTTTAGAGGATTTTAAAAATATATATGTTTTCATACTTTTAAAATTAACTTATAAATGATGCCTTATATGTATCTACTTAGGTTTGAACTTTAATCTATTTATAGGGTCTTGTTTACCATTTTTAGTCTTGTGGTAATTGAGTAATCATGATCCTATATGACATAATCAAGCATGATATTTTCTTGGGAGTTTGATATTTTTCTTATAGTTTTCTGTCAAAGTTTTATTTACCCCTTCTGGATTTGAACATGGGTTTCTACTGTGACATTCAATCTATCAGAGATTTGACAGTATTGTAAGTTGTAGATAAACCTTTTTTTTTTTTTTTCCCTGAAATATTATCCCTTAAAGTAGCAGTTTTTTTTTCTTTCCAACACATAAATAGGTCCTCATGTGAATTGATCTGGTACCATTTCCTCCTGTGTGTTAAAGCACTAGTAAAGCCCTTCAGGACACTGGATGTCTGTTGTCATTATAGGAAGAATCCAAAGACAGTCTGATTATGTTCTCTGATACCATTGTAGAAAAGGGATGGAAGTATTTTAGGCTTCATTCCCATTTTCACTTGAAGATTCAAAGTATATAAAATTTGCAACTAGTACTACTCCAGGCCAAATTTGGATTTCTTGTTATCTTTTAGAGGGGCAGCATGGTTTTCTCGTGGGAAGAAGTAGACCCAAAGTCTAATCTCAGCAGCACTATCTAGTGACATGATATTGTCAAATCATGATATTCTCTGACCCTGTTTCATTAGCGGTAAAATGAGGATGATGATTATATCCATCTAAAAGGGTATCTTATTGTATTTGAATATCTTATGGTTACTGCTATTGTCTTTAACCCAGTAATTATTTTATCTAATAAAGTCATTTAAATGACCTGATGTAGTTGACTTCCATAGCTGTATTTGTTTTTAAATACAGATTTCTCAAAATAATATTTTCAGTAATTTGTAGACAGATTTGGAGCAGAGTTAGTAGTAGTATGCCACCTGATATTTTCAGGGACAAGAAGAGAGAACGATAGCTTTTATTTACTCCAAGTGTCCCTTAATTCTGTCATTAGTTATAATGAAAAACCATAGCAAGTTTGAGTTGCAGACATAGCCACAAAGAAATTAGCATTAACTTTTATTTCACAGTTCTTGGTGGTCTATATTCTTTACTTCTTAAAAATCTAATTTCTCATTCATATACAGGTTCTTTATTGACAGGATCAATGTTTTTTCCACATAAATAGTATAGTTTTATTTCTTTTATACTGTGTTTTGTGTTTGTCAGAAGTCTTAGAAATATTTATCCAACCTCTTTTTCTTTTTAACAGTGCTTGAATTTTGTGTGACAATTAACATAGAGGAGAAATTAATTTTCATATTAAGCACATTTTAGAAAAATTAAAGGAAAGTGAGCAGTATTCACTAGAATTATCCAAAAAGAATAGCAAAATCACAAATATAATGAAAATACCTAAATAGTAATGTTGATATCCCAAAACAACACATGCCTTTTCACTGGTGAGATTTTAACTGGCACCAACTTTCACTCACTTAGACTATACCTCTAGTAATGACAGTTTTCTTTTTCAAGATGATGATTATTCTCCACCTACCAAGAGACCAAAGACCAATGAGCCGCCACAGCCCCCAGTTACTGAACCTGCCAATGCTGGAAAACGGAAAGTGAGGGAGTTCAACTTTGGTAAGTTCTAAATTAAATACATGACCTTTTTCTTCATTTTCTTCAGAACCCTTTCTGTTACTGATAAAAGTTGCATCATTTTGTTAGAGGAAATACGCTTTCAAATCAATTACTGCATTATAATCTAATATTTGGAAAAGCCACAAGCAGTTTGAAGTAATATCAGAGGCATTGTTGAGACATAGTTTAAACATAGTTTGGGTTTACCAAAGCATAAGACCTTAATTACAATTAGTAGTTGTTCTGTATAACTTATTGTTAGTCCCCAATGCATAATGTTTCCCAGTTGAAGAGAATCAATAAAATATTAGTGACAAATTATATTTGCTATCTATATTTTCAATAGCTATTATACCTTGTATACATTTTGAAAATAGTATTTTTAATATTCCAACTTATCTTAGATGTAGTCAAGATATTTGGATATAGAGTTTGTATATAACCTGAGTTTATGTATGTTTCTATTCCTTTTTATTTTACTTTTGTAAGTCTTATTACCATGCAACTAAGACAGGTTTCTTGATGGCCCCAGGCACCTCTCTCTGTTTGCCTCCACTTTGTAGTGCTTAATTGGACTGGTGCTTTCTGCTCACCTGCTTTTCAGGAATTACAAGGCTAGAAAGAGACATTCAGTATGAAGTGTTTTGAAAATAAACTTTCAAATACCCTTTATAATCTCCCATTGAACCAATTTTAAGAACCACGAAAAAGGGGAAAAGTTCATAGGAAAGCAGTAAAATTATGTACACTGAGATGAACTATTGACGATTTGAATGTATTATGGACAAAATAATTCATTAGGTGATAGCTCGTCTTAACATATTAGTGCCCCCAAATAAGGATTCAATATTGAGAATTAAATTAACTCTTTATTTGCAGAGAAATGGAATGCTCGAATTACTGATCTACGTAAACAAGTTGAAGAGTTATTTGAAAGAAAATACGGTATGTCTAAAATCAGAAATTTTCTTTTAGTAATTTTTTAACAATGAGTTACTATTTATCACTGGCGAATAACATGAACAAATCCATTTCTTCCAGTGAATTGAGCCTTATTTATATATCTCTCCCTTGTAACGTCATTCATAGTGTTTGTCTAAATATTCTGTTTCCACATTACTATGGAAATATATTTACAATGTAAATTTTCCCATCCCAAACCCTCCCCAGCATATCATTCAGTAGGATGAATCACATTCACATTTTGCAGTACCCTCACCACCATCCATTACTATAACTTTCCCTTTAACCCAAACAGAAACCCTATACACGTTTCACTTTAACTTCCCATTGTCCCCATTTGCCTTTTTTTTTTTTTTTTACCGGGAGGTCCCGGGGATCGAACCCGGGTCTCTCCATATGGGAGACGGACGCCCAACCAGTTGAGCCACATCCGACCCCCTCATTTGCCTTTTATATCCTGTAGGATATCTTTGCCAGAGATCTTTTTATTTCTTCATTCTATTGTCTATTGTCCTTTCTTTCCAACCTGCAGAACATCTTGCAGGGCCAGTCTAGTAGTGGCAAACTCCTTCAATTTTTGTTTTTCTGGTAATGTCTTAATCTTTTCCTCATTTTTGAAAAATGGTTTTGCTGGATCTAGAGTTCTTGGGTAGCAATTTTTTGCTATCATTTCTTTAAATATGTCATTCCCACTGCTGCCTTGCCTCCATGATTTCCAATGAGAAATAAGCACTTTTTAGCTCTTTGAGCATATTTTAGGACCATTTTTGTAAACTCTTTGTCTAATTCTCCTCAATGATAGCTTCTAAAATTTTAATCTTCTCTTTGCCTGAGCCATCACTTCTGGTTTCTTGTAGTGTTTTGTTTTGTAATCTTTTTGTTGAAATTAGGCCGTTTTGATTGTTCAGTGTGTTATCGCTGGAATTTGGACTCTGAGGTGTCTGTCTGTTCCTTTACCTTCAATCCAGCTAGTGTTGTGACAGCTTTACCTGAACCAGGAGCTAACACAAAAAAAAAGGGAGGAAGCAAAAAAAAAAAAAAAAACACCTTTTCCATTGCTTGCAAAGCCCTCTTCTTCAGGGTTTATACATACACTGTGTTTAGGGAATCGTTCCAGGCCAATGCATAGGGGCCATCCCTCATCCTTTTCCTGTATGTCTATCTTGGCCCAGTGTGGTTGGCCCTTGGAATTCCCCCTTGTACGTGGATAAGAATGTCTTCTCTACTTAGAAAGACCATTCCTCTTGGCTGGTCTGGTCAGGACACGGCACTCTATGTCTTGTAGCCGGCAATCCCTTACCCCAGGCAGCATGACTTGACTGCTCCCACAGCAGTCACCTTCTCTATATGAAGGGTGAGTTTTGGAATGGCAAGTCCCTCGGCCACCATCGGACAGATTGGGCCAGACATCTATGCTCCCAGCCTGTGCATGAGGGCTCTCCTGGAACCAGGACCAGGGATCTGCACTGGGAGCACAGGCCGGCTCCCTGCCAAAATGGTTAAGGCGTGGGAGGGACCAGCCAGGGCACCATAAGTTCTTTTAAGTGGACATATCCTGGATTCAGCACTTGCCTTCTTACTGCACTCCTTTAGCTATTTTCTGGAACTTTGAGAAACATGTTTCTATTAGTTCTTGCGGTTTGTTATAAGAGGATGGAGGGAGTCCTGAGGAACCTTCCTCTGCCTCCTTATGGAGGTGGGCTGCTAAATTTTTAGTTTGCTAAAGGGCTGCCAATACAAAGTACCAAAAATGGGTTGGCTTTTTATAAAGTGGATTTATTTGAGGTAAAAACTTACATTCCCAAGGCCATCAAAAGTCCAAATCGAGGCACCATATGAGGTGCTCAGAGTCCAGCTCCCAGAGTTCAGCTGTGAGCAACCAGGCATAGGACTTGCCTCTTTCTGAGCCGCCTCTGTCAGTCTTGGGTGCTCCGCTTTCTTCCTCAGTTGAGCTGTAAGCTATCAGGCGTATAGCAGGGTTTGTCTTGTCTTGATCTGCTCCATGTGCCCAGCCTCTTGGGGGGTGTGCTTAGGAGATCCTCTAGTCTCTCTCACATGGCAGGATCAAAAATGGTGGCTTCCAGTGTCTATCTCTGTCTCAATTTTTATCAGTCACACCTCATTGATACAGTCCAGTTGAAAGGGTCTTACACTCACAGTAATAGATTAGTCTACAAACATGATCTTTCTCTTTTTTTTTTTTTTTGGATTGACCACAAATCTGCCCTCTGAATCCCAAAAAGACATGTCTTTCCATATGTAAAATACATTCGTTACATCACAATATTTCAAAAACCTTAAATCATTTTAGTAGCAATGCTGAGTACAGTATTTTGTATAAATCAGTTAATGGCATGCAGTTTGTCTTGACAGAAATTCCCCACTGGCTATAAACCATGAAACTTAGGAAAAACTGTTTCTGATATAAAAAGGAGGCACAAACATAGGATAAACGTTTGCATTACCAAAAGGAGAGATTGGAAGGGAAACAGGCATCATGGGTCCCCAACAGTTTTGAAAACCTTCAGGGCATTTGCCATTACATTTCAAAGTCTGAGAGTCATCCTTAGAACAGTGGGGGTCCTCGTGGGGGTCCTCCCTTTCCACGGGCTTGCCCAACAGCCATACTTTTCGTTTCCATCCACTGAAAGCATCTAGGTGGTAACCGAGCTCCCAACTTTCAAGAACATTGGGGTGATGGCCACACTTTCCCCAATTTCTGGGGGACAGTCTCAACCCCCTTAAGTACAATGAGGTGGCGACAACATTCTTCCTAATATTTCGCATACATGCCGAACCCCCTCAGAACAGTGGGGTGGTGACCTAACTCTCCCCAACCACAGGGGAATGTGCTCCAGCCTCTCTGTAGCCTGGGGCAGCCAAACTCTCTCCCTTAACAATGGGCTGGAAGATCCACCCTCTTCAGATGCCATGACAAACTCACCTTTCCCACACGCATGTGTGGGGTCCCTCTGTTAGCTCGAGGAGATGTCTTAATTTCAGACCTCAGCTTCCACAGTTTTCCACCCGAAGTCGTTTTTCCTTCAATCTCTCCTCTCCCTATCCCTTTTAGTCCAGGCAGAGAGTGGTTTTGTTCATACAGATCTTGCAAATAGCTTGTTGGTTTAGCATGCAAGAAATGCATCTAGCCATCAGACAGTAAGACTTTCCACAAGTCTTTTCTGGACTTAAAACTTTCAAATTTAGTTAAGTCTTCACATGGGACACTATCCTCTGGGGGCTTGTTTTCCAAAAGCTTGAAATTTCCCAAATCAATCTCTGGTTTCTTTGTGCCCAGCAGTTTAGTTCTCATTTTATCTCTTTACTCTCAATTTTGCTATAAGCTGCAAGGAGAAGCCAGGCCATGTTTTCCACACTTACTTTCGAAATCTCCTCAGCTAAATATCCAAGCTCATCATTTTGAAATTCTTCTTTCCATCTAACATCAGGAGTCAATTTTGCCAAAATCTTTGCAACTTTAAAACAAGGATCACCTTTCTTCCAGTTTCCAATAATAGGCTCATCATTTCCTTTTAAGCCTTTATCATCTTTAGCATACATATTTTTACCATCAGTCTCTTCAAAGCAATCTAGACCTTTTCTCTCAAGCATCTCACAATTCCTTCAAAAGATAACTTTACCCATTGTTAAAAACCATTCCAGCGTTTTTGGTAATTGTAAGCAGCACGACCGCACTCTGCTGATATCAGTTTCTGTTTTAAATACCATAAAATCCATCCAAAGTGTAAAATCAGAGACTCTGAATATAATCACAGAGTTGTGCAATCATTACCACAATCAGTTTTAGAACATGTTCATTGCCCAGCTCTTTTAGATGTAAGAGTATTTTAAAACTCAGATGCCTGAGACATTATGTCATTTCAGCTCTAAAAGTTTGCATCTCAAATTGTAGAGTAAGGTGAGATGAAGGAATATAACTCAATGAAATGAACAAAGCCCCTCCCCCAATTATATTTATTACCCGGTACGTATTTAAATGTCCCCTATTGTGTAAAAATAGAAAAAATCTTTTGCATTTTGTTTTTTATAAAAAAATCACCAAACAATTCAGTCTGTGCTTTTTGACTTTTTGCATTATTTTATTCTCAGTTAAATAAATCTTAGAATTTTTCAGTTCAGGGAAATCTTCTCTTTGTTTTGTTGTTTTTTTTTTTTTAAACTTTTATAAGTTCACTAATAACATTAATATTTATATTTTAGAAATACTACTTATATTCCATTGTTTACTATATGTATTAGCTGATATTAACTCATGCTTTTTCTGGCTTCATATGTGGCTCAGATATCAATAGGAAATAATAATTAGGGATTAATTCATCATAGATTTTGGTAAACAAATAATTGACATCTTTGGCATTCTTTTCCTTTTAGTTCTTTTGATCTATTTTTTTTTCTAGTTATAATTACAAAAATGAAGATGAAGTTATAAAAGTTAGAGAGTAACACATATGCTCTTTCCTGCAAACCATGTTTATACTCATCCTTTTTACTATACTTTTTTTAAAATATACATATTTTTAGAGAAGTTGTGAGCTTACTAAACATCTATGATACAATATGCATAATTCCCATATATCACCCCTCTACCAACACCTTACATTGTTATGGAACATTTGTTACAGACTGTGAAAGAACATGAGCACACTATTAACACCCTGTATTAGTATGGTACGTTTGTTATAGTTCATGAGAGAACACTCTCATATTTGTACTGTTACCCAGTCTGTCTTCCATATGGTTCACTGTGTTACACAGTCCCATGCCTTGTACAATCCATCCAAAATGTACACTCAGTGACTCTCACTTTGATCAGAGGTGTGCGGTCATTGCCCCAGTAGATCTTTGAACGTTTTTCTTTGTCCAAAAGAAAAAATCCCGTACCCTCTATTATTATTATTATTATTATATATATATATATTTTTTTTTTTTAAGATTTTATTTATTTATTCATTTATCCCCCCCTTGCTGCTTGTGCTCGCTGGGTCAGCTAACCATGCCGTGCGGGCGGGCTTGCCTTCACCAGGAGGCCCCGGGAACCGAACCCGGGGCCTCCCATATGGTAAACGGGAGCCCTACTGATTGAGCCACAGCCGCTTCCCCCGTACCCTCTATTATTGACCCTTAGTATTGATACAGTACCTTCTTTGACATTGATGCAAAAATATTACAATATTTTTTAACTATAGTCCATAAGTTACATTAATTGTATTTTTCCCATGCATCACCATATTCTTACCACCTTGTAATAGTGATGAACAATTGTTCTAGTTCATAGAAGAAAATTCTTGTATTTGTACTATTAACCACAATCCTCATCTACCTCCAGGTTCACTGTTATTCAGTCACTAGATTATTCTTTAGCTTTCTTTCAACTGACATTTACATTCCTAGACTACCCCTTTCAGCCACAATCCCATTTATAAACCAGTCGTGTTATACTCACTATAATGTGTTAACCATCAACTCTATCCATTTCCATATTTTTAGAGTCAAGCTAATTAAAAATTTTACATACTTTATAAGCATCAGTACCCGTTTTCTGCCCTCATCCTTTCTCCTAGTAACCTATACTCTAGGTTTTAACTCTGTTAAATCTCCTTATCTCTTAATGGTGATTCTTTTCTCTTTTTATCCTAAAGCTCAAGCTATAAAAGCCAAAGGTCCTGTGACGATCCCATATCCCCTATTCCAGTCACATGTTGAAGATCTTTATGTAGAAGGACTTCCTGAAGGAATTCCTTTTAGACGGCCATCTACTTATGGAATTCCTCGCCTTGAGAGGATATTACTTGCAAAGGAAAGGATTCGTTTTGTGATTAAGAAGTAAGAATCTTGGATTCTTATTAGACTCTTATGTTTGTTCTTGAGTAGTGCATCTTTTTAATTGTTGACAAATATTCATTGACCACTATGGCTATATTTAAGGTAAATTTGACTTATGTATATTTTTATTTTCTACTTTTTTATGTATCTGTGTACCAGATTGTGCCAATCCTGCTAGATTTGGCTTTTGGAACATGAACACCTGCCCATACCTGAATGTTATACAACATTCATTTTTCCATACTTCTCCTCAGTATGCTAAAGAAAGAAGTAAAGTATAAACATCTTTTTTTCAGTTCTAAAAATTTTAAAGTATATGAGAGAATATATGATTGTAAAATTCAAAATAAATGAAAGGAGAAGAAAGTAAATAAAAGCTAAGTTAGCTGATTATATTTTCTCCTAACTAAAATAGTATTAAAATTAGAATAAAAGACTTAAAAAATTAGGAGGCTGTTTGTCAACAGATTTCAGCAAAATTAGATTTGCAAATATCCTATTACATCCATAAAAGTATTTGGAGAGAAAATGACTAGGAAATTAGAAAATATAATTGTAAGCTACATTTTATACAATAAAATACCTATTATTGCATGTGGTAAAGAGGATCACATATGAAGTGATTAAAATTACGTGGCTCTACTGAAATTCTCCACATCCTGTCTTCCATGTGCTGATATTTTCTTTATAGACTAGGAGCAACCTGGGTACAATAGTTACAGGCCTTACAGCCAAATAAAAAAGACAAGTAGCCTTTGGTGTTTCTCATTGAGCACGGAAACCTTGGGAAATAGAGCCTTACTTCTGGCTGGTTAGAATTATGTCAAATGTTTATTCTTAAACCAGGTTCAAGCATGAGAAAGGCATAGCTATGATGGATTTAAACCAATCTGAACTCCCCCCCCCCCCCAGGTAGTAGGAATGTGCCATTTTCCTGAAATACACGATTTTCATCTTAGAGGAAAGGGACCCAAAAGTTATGTCAAAATAATAGGTGAGCTGTCATCCACAGACCAAATTGTTGCTAACAGATAGTTTTCTTTCAAACAAATTTTAGTTTAACAATTTGGTTGTCTCATGAAATTGACTGGTCAACTGTATGGGCTTGTTCTGAAAGCATGGCACTCCAAGTACCATAAGCAAAGCCCTTCGTGCACTGCACTCAGTCCCCCCTCCCCGTACATATACGGTGATGTTATAAGTTCAGATTTTTAAAGGACTCTTGTCACTTTATTAACTTGATAGTTTTTTAATTTGTTGTAGTTTTGAATTTTTTAGGAGCAGTATCTTAAAGGAAATATACTTCTGTAGGTTTTACTTATGTTTGCTAATGGTAATACAAAGTATATTAAAAACTTCAGTAGTGTATTTTTGGATTTTTAAGTATTTATGTTGTCTTATCACAAGGTAATTTGTGCTGTGCATGTCCTATTGGAAGTTTTTTCAGTATATTCAATTATTTATGGGTATCCATCTTCCACATTTAGCAAGAACATACTCTTTAGATGTCCCCCAAAGGTTTATGTTTAGTTATGATACAAGCAATTACTGTTATTCTGTGTACGGAAGGGTGATTGTATAGATTTTAGCAAATCTATTTTATTTCACAACCCTGTAACCTCGTTAAAATATTGTATATACTGTTGACTGTGTCATTTTCCAATATCTCTGAGATTGTTGTTAATCTAGACATGGTTGTACTTGTCTGAGATATTTTTCCCCTGCTGTAATATTATGCCATTTCAACAAAACATAGTGATGTGGGTTACATATCATTGGCTTGTGAAGATTCTGTGATTTACAAATTATATCTATTGACTGTTTGATTATTAAGAAAAATAAACTGTGTTTATATTATATTGTCCTGCAAATAGGAATATTGAAATATATTTAGGATTTTATAACCAGTTAATAAGGGTGTTGAAGTAAGACGGCTATGAATGCAATAGAAAATAAAAGGATCTCATTTAGAATTTCAGTAATTTGCCACCTTGATTGGAGAATTATCTCTTGTACTTTGAAGATACATACTCTATGAACCACCTCATAAGACAATTTGTAATAACCATTTGGTTTTATTTACTCTATAGAAACCCCAAGAAATTAGAATTTAATTGTCTCCTAGAATCTAGATTGCTTTTTCTTTTTAAAACTGACCTTGGTGACTGCATATTAAGTATGTATTAGGGGTAAATATTTAATACTTTTTTTCGCCTTTTAAGGCATGAACTTCTGAATTCAACACGTGAAGATTTACAACTTGATAAACCAGCTTCAGGAGGTAGGAATCCAGTCTTGTGTTAAATTGTCTGTCAAATCAGAACTTTTTGTATAGGAATTATTTACTACTTTAGGAACATTAGCTGTTGAGAGTTTCTTCTTTATGTTACCTTCCACATGAAGTGACTTGTCTTTAATTGTACAATTAATTGTACTACCGTTACAGGAAGATTCACATGGTCAAAATTTTGACAAATACTCTATGGGAGAATAAACTCATTTTTTTAGTAATAAAGTAACACTCATGGAATTTCTGCATAGAGAGATCTAAAAGAAACATGTTCTTCTTGAGAGATGCAGAATTTATATTATCTGCCATAATTTATTGAACATTTTATCTGGTTCATAATGATTTACTTGTTAGCGCTTGCAGCCATCAGCATCATCATTTGTTTGTTAAATGTGTTTTGATGGAAATACAATCATAATTTTTTCTTTATTATTTTTCCTGTTGTAGGAGAGTGGAGTGAGGACATAACAAAATGAAAGTCATAACAATGCAATTGTTGGTATAATGACAGGATTATTGTCAGCACTATCATAGCCCTAAATTTGTAATTGCCAAAAGTGCCTTCTATTTTTGAGTAAACCTAATTTTGCTGTCTCCTAGCTTTATTGCAACATTTTAGATTACTTATGTAAAATTATTACTAAATGATATTTCATTTTGTTGTTGTTTGTATTGTCAACATAACTTTATTAGTACACACTTCTGGAATCTTAGAATAGTTATAGCTAGAAGTATAAAATAATATTGCCTACTTTATTATAATCATAATGTTTAATGAACTAAGTTATTACAGCCATCAAAATGAGGAAATTTGGGTGTTTTTTACTCTTACAGTAAAGGAAGAGTGGTATGCCAGGATCACTAAATTAAGAAAGATGGTAGATCAGCTTTTCTGCAAAAAATTTGGTAAGTCTTTTTCTTCCCCCAACTAAATTATATTAGAGTGTGATATTTTTCTTATTTTATTTTCTTTCAAGAATGTAAATAAGATGAATATGAATCACCTCCAGTTTTATTTTGCTATTGAAAAAACAACTATGAATTGGTTTCATTTTAAAACTAGAAAAGGGAGCAAATTCTGTACTAAACCCCTGTGTATCCTTTACTGAGTAATTTTTTTATACAATATTGGGTTATGTTTACATTTCAGTTTTGATATCCTTTTCTCTTCTGTGAGTGTGCCCCTCTGGAATTTAGCAGAACTGCAGTGGTAGGTCGCTGCTGAGTGCTAGGCAGGACTGCCCTGGGGTGTCGGCAGTTGCAGCATGAACTTCCTTCTTGGCCTTGCTGTTTCTGTTCCAGGGCTTGCTGTACTGGCTGTGACAATAAACACTTAAAATGCTTAGTTTCGCTTTAACATCACAATATCTTTTGTTATCCAAAATCGCTTTCCTGCTTTTATCCTACATCTCAACAGCATTCAGCATAGTTATCTTTCTTTATTTTTTAAACTACTTTTAATGGAAATATTCAAACCTTATTATTGACTTTGGAAAAATGTTTTCTCTTGCCTTCTAGAATCATCACACTTTCCTGGTTTTCTTCCTATCTCTTGGTTATTTCTTTTCATTCTCTTTGTGGATCAGTCTTTAAATTTTGAAGTGCTGTCCTAGAGCTCAGTCCTCAGCTCTCGTTCTGTGTTTTTACTATGCTTCCTCCACAGGTAATTCCATTCTGTTCCAAAACTAAAAAATACGTAGTTTATATCATGATTTCTCAAATTTAAGTTTCTAGCCCCAAACTTGCTGTAACGCCAGACTTGTATATCCATTTACCTGTTTGATACTGTTTTAGAAGTAAAATATCCTAAATTAAATGTTCAGTTATTTTATATTTTGCTCTATCCACCCAGTGGCCCACAAGCCAAAAACCTAAGAGTTACTCAACACATAACATGAAGCATGGCACTTTCCTGTTTTAAAGTCTATAGTGGCTTTCTATTGCACTTGGAAAAAACTCTACAGTCCCTGAGCCTTAAGCGAAGTAGATTAACTTACGGTCCTGCCTTTCTCTCAGATATCGCCTTATTCCTATTTTTGTTCATAATGACTAAAGTCATACCCCCATTAGGACTGTTGTACTGGAACAGTTCTTGTTTCTGGAATGTTCTTCCCTCAGAGCTTCATGTACCTTTCCTTTTTATTCACGTCTCAACTTTAATGTCATCACATCAGAGAGGTCTTCACTAAGTACCCCACCTACTACAAACCACCAGGTATGCTCAATCTCCTCATCCTTCTGTATTTCTCAAAGTACTGTTCCTTGTCTATTTCTTCCCATTAGAAAAATGACAGCCCAGATTTTCTGTTTTGTTTACTGCCAGAAGCAGGTTGGTATTTGAGCCAGGTAGTCAGCAATTATTTACTGAATGAATCGACGTCATGAACAGTCTTCTAAGCCATCAGAAAGCTCTTTGCCTTTGAGTCATGTAGCTTGTATTGGGGCTCCATCCAGAAGTGTTGAAGAACTGTCCCAGATAAGGAATGCTGAGAGCAGTATGCGTGGCTCTCACAGAGCATCAAGATGACCTCAGAGGAAGAAGAGGAGGCGAGGACGACCCCCGGACCGAGCCAAGCCCGCGCGCTGCTGCACCCCCACGCCCAGCGTCCGCGTCCCGCCACCACCATGCCCAAGAGAAAGGCTGAAGGGGACGTTAAAGGAGATAAAGCCAAGCCACAGAGAAGATCTGCAAGGTTATCTGCTAAACCTGCTCCTCCAAAGCCAGAACCCAAGCCTAAAAAGTCCCCTGCAAAGAAAGGAGAGAAGGTACCCAAAGGGAAAAAAGGGAAAGCTGATGCTGGCAAGGATGGGAATAACCCTGCAGAAAATGGAGATGCCAAAACAGACCAGGCACAGAAAGCTGAAGGTGCTGGAGATGCCAAGTGAAGTGTGTGCATTTTTGATAACTGTGTACTTCTGATGACTGTACAGTTTGAAATACTATTTTTTATCAAGTTTTATAAAAATGCAGAATTTTGTTTTACTTTTTTTTTTTTTTTTTTTTTTTTTTTTTAAAAGCTATGTTGTTAGCACACAGAACACTTCATTGTTGTTTTTGAGGGAAGGGGCAAATGTCACTAATAGGATATCTCTGAAGCTGGAATAATAAGGAAGAAAACACCTTTCCCCTCTAGTTTTTTGAGAGACTTCCTCTTTACTCCTAGGAGAAGGGAATCCCTGATGTTTGATAAACACTCACCTTGGCACAGATGCCTTGTGGTGTGGAAAAACTAAAATTTGTTTTTATGTCCTCATGACCTTTTTTCTCTCTGCCTTCAGCATACACTTGACTCCCTTAAACCCAGAGACTTGTTGGAGCCTGACCCAAAAAAAAGTTGGTTACCAGGATGTCAGGCAATCTGGACTTTCCAGTGATGCCATAGAAATGGCATCCCTCAAAAGAGTAGCAATTCCTTTTTCAGATTGTGGATAATTCTGCTGTTTTCATTTCATTTCCTGAAAGTCAGGGTCGGCTCGTGAAAAGTTGTTAAACAACATACTAAATGTGAAATGTCAACCCTCACTCTAAACTTCCCCTGTTCTGAGCATCAAATGAAGACTTCATTGGATTTTATAGTGGCTTTCTGATTTTGGTAGTCCATTGAAGAAGGGAGTTTGAAAGTTGTTGTATACTGTTAACAATTGTCTGCCCATGTCCTGCCTGAAATGCCATGATTGTTTATGAAAAGTATCTTTAATAAAAGCTGGATACAGTTTGGCTTGGAAAAAGAAAAAAAAGATGACCTCAGAGCCTCTCATAGTTCCTTCAGCCACATTTTCTGAAACAAACCACTTGAGTTTTACCACAAAGAAAAGATAAGCCCCTTGCGTGGTGATTCTTGTTGTACTCTGGTTTCTGAGAAGGTTGTACTCTGTCTTAAAGACCCATACAGGGAAGTAGATGTGGCTCAAGTGATTGGTCTCCCACCTACCATATAAAAGGTCCAGGATTTGATTCCCAGGGCCTCCTGGTGAAAAAGCATGCTGGCCTGCATGGAGAGCTGGCCCACACAGAGAGCTGATGCAGCAAGATGACACAACAAAAAGAGACACAGATGAGAGACAATAGGAGATGCGGCAGAGCAGGGCACTGACATAAGTGACATAAGAGATTCAGCGCCTGTCTCCATTCCAGAAGGTCCCAGGATCAGTTCCCAGTGCCGCCTAAAGAGAAAACAAGCAGACACAGAAGAACACATAGAGAGCAGACAGCCAGTGCGAAACAATGGGGGGGGATAAATAAATCTTTTTTTTAAAAAGACCAATACATTAATGTTTAGATGCAACTCAGGTGGCAGCTACAAACTTAGGTCACTAAATGTGTATTGTTTGTGGAATTCATGTACTTACTGTTTACTGATTGTACTGCCTTAGTCCCTGAGAACTTAATACATCAGAAAAATTGATCTTTGTGAGTATGTACTCCTCACTAGTGTTCTTGGCTCTCTAACATGAGTATAGGCTCTTAGTCTCCCCTAATAGCTGGTTACAAACCATCCACTGAACAATAAAGTAAAATGGGCTTCACTTTGAAAATCATTATATTTCTAAGAAATTCAGCAAGCTAAACCAGGTGATGGACATTGTTATATCATTAAAGGTGCTACCATGGTTTCATCATGACTGATGCGGTGGTGATTATGATAATGAATATAATCTATATGAGCTGGCATCAATTTTACCCTCGCCCTATTTAGTTCTGAAAGCAAGGATGGTAAAAGAGTCGGCCAGATCCAATAGCATTATTGGCAAAATTTTACATGGCAGACAGAAACAGCTATTGAGTTAAGTCTACTCAAATAAAGAAAAGCTGGTCAGTGGAAAATATTTTTACATTAAAACAGATAATGAAATTACTTTTATTATAGTATAAACAATAAAAGCTTGACTGTCTTTGTTAATGCTCACAGCTTTAGGTGTTTCTGAAAATGTAGGTACTTTAGGGAGTGAGAAAGAACAGGATTTCTGCTTTCTTTATGGTTCCTGGAAGGGAAAAAGGGAAAGCCTATTAGATTCTCTGCGGTATTGAAGAAACATGCCATACTTCCACAGCATGATCACTCAGTCAGCACCTAATTTTGAGCACTGGTGATGAGCAGTGCCCCCATGGAACCTTCATTCTGGTAGGGAAAGATGCATAGGAAATAGGTAAATATTTAACATAGGAGAAGAGTGTTCAGTTTTCTTTGATAAAGAGAAATAAGTAGAATAGGGAAGCACTGGAGGGAAGGGGTTGTTATTTTCAATAGGGGAGACTTCATTAATGTGGTGAACATCTAATGCAGTGGACCCTCTCCCTTTTTATAATTTATACTCCTCCCTCAGCCCCATAATTGGTTCTTTTTTATTTTATAGAAAGTTTGTTAGAATTAGATTTATTATTTTTTCTGATACTTTACAAAATAATTATACTTAACTATTCCTCCATGTGATTGAAACTCTCTCACCCTTTACCATTCTCTCTCTATGGGGATATTTCTTTAATGCCTTTGATTTTTAAATTTTGTGTGGTTTTTCAAGACCGCATTCCTTGTTTATAGCAATGTTCCTTTATTTGATCAATGAGCTACTTTTTTTTTTTTTAACCATCAGATTGCAAAATATTTAAAAGTATTATACAAAGAGTAAAAGAGAAATCCATATATAACTGGCAATTGTGTAAATTGTTTGAATATTTCTTATAAGAGCTCTGGATATAGTTTCAGAGCAGGGATATGTGATTTTGTTTCTATATTCCTTAATTAAAATTTTACACCTATTCAAATAGCACAGTGAACACTCCCAAATACCCATTACTCAAATTCAGTCATGTTAAGATTTTTCCCACATTTCATTCATGTTTCAATTTTCTTCTTTTTCTTCTACTGACTGGAATAATATAAAGCAGATCCCGGGTATCTTGTCATTTTACCCCTCCAGTTGTATACCTGAAAAATCTGGACCCTTTCTTATATATCTACAACAATATCATCACACCCAAGAAAATTCAGTTTCTTGGTATAACCTAATACCTAATCCTTAATCATGGTTACACATTCATCTGAAAAGTGTCTTGAGTAAGATCCAAACAAGGTCCATGCATTACCTTTGGGTGCCACTATGGTTTTTACATCTCTTTTAATTTTAAAACAGGCTCTGCTTTTATTTCCCATTTCATGAATTTGTTGCAGAAAGATATTTCCCTTTAAAATGGCACATTCATGAAGATTTAACAGGTAAGCGTAAAGAATGTTAATCTCATTGTTACATGAAAGGATAGCCTAAAATGAGTGAATGTGCAGCAGCCAAAACAAGAGGATCGTTATAAAGTACCTATACCTAGTTGGAAAAAGCTACCGTCATGTGTTTGAAAATTAGTGTTTTAAGCCATGTTGTTTACTGTCTGCCATGATTTTCTCATCTGCCTTTCTACCCAAGGATATTGAGAAACGTGTTCTTATTTTAATAACTTATATCTGTTAAGATTCTCTTAAAATGAGGCAACCTAAACATACAGTTCTGAATGCACCAAAATCTAGCTCTTGATCATGGATTATTTATGCATCTGTTTCTTCAAATTAGCAACTCCAGTATTGCTGTTTTCAGTCCATTCCAATAGTTGATGAATATGTTGGCAGAGTATACCTTGCTTTTTTTAAAAATTGAGATATGCATTGCTTTGGGTTGTATTAAAATATGATTTCAACAGGAACTTATTCTGTTGAATTGCTTTTATTTTGTTCAGCTGAAGCCTTGGGGAGCACTGAAGCTAAGGCTGTACCTTACCAGAAATTTGAGGCACATCCTAATGATCTCTATGTGGAAGGTCTACCAGAAAACATTCCTTTTAGAAGTCCCTCATGGTATGGAATTCCAAGACTGGAAAAAATCATTCAAGTGGGCAATCGGATTAAATTTGTTATTAAAAGGTAAGATTACAATCTACAGAAACAAATTTAAAATATTCCCTAGGAAAAGATTAACTTGAATAGGGAAAACTGTGTGTAAGGGGTGTTTAAATGTACTTTCTGCATAATTTTTATGTAAATCCACATCTGTTATAATAAAAAAAATAAACTTGATAAAGATGGACCTTATGCTTTTTCTTAGTAGGACTTACCTCTTCATATTTAAAATGAAGGTGTTGCATTTAGATCATTTACTTGTTTATTGAACCATTACTTATTTAGTACCAGGCTTATTACAAAGATAAATGCAATAAAGTGTTACTGAGCACTTTGTTGGGGGGCCGTGGGGAATGTCAGGGAAAGCAAGGGTAACAAGTACAGATACCCCAGTTGTGCATACAAAGTAGAGAAAAGATCTTGCAAATAAAGGAAATACTATAAGCAGGGACGGGGCCGTAGTTGACAAAATGCGCTTGAATGTTCACATACCCAAACCATTCCATCTGAAATGAGGGCTACTGTTGGGCATTGAATGAATTTAAACAAAGTATACAGTCTGATGGTATATCTTGTGTACTACAAAAGCAGTGCAAGTCATTAAAAATTAAAAGGCTTTAAAGCAGATTTCTCTTAAATCAGATTTGCCTTTTAGAAAGATTATTCTGGCTTGAGTTGGAAGGATAGCAGAATGGGTAATTGGAAGATAAGGATTGGAAACAAAAAATACTAGCAGAAGTAATGTTGACGGGACAAAATCTGTCCTACTTGCTTACTGATTAGAGGTGGTGCAGTTGTGTATGTGTGTTGAGGCTAAGAGTATAAGGGAATGGAAATGTTTAGGATGACCTTCATATTTCTAGTTGTATTGTGGTTTAGTTTACCTATTTAGAAACAGGAAGTTGAGCTGGTTTGGGGTAAAGCATCCTAGTTCAGTTTTATACAACTAAACTTAAAAAACTTTTGTGGATATCCATATGGAAATATCCTATAATTGGAAATCTAAATCTGAAAATTTTGTGATAGGATCCTTGCTAATTTAAAAATAACTGAATGAACCATATTTAAAATAATTAGCAATGCACAACTGTGCATGGAAGGCCTTTAGGCATTCCTAAATCACTACTATCTACCAAATTCTTACAGACCAGAACTTCTGACTCACAGTACAACTGAAGTTACTCAGCCAAGAACAAATACACCAGGTAAGATAGTTGTGAAATCCTTTTTTAAACTATGGAACTCCTCTATCTTTCCTCTTCCCAAAAATCTTTTGTGGAAGCTCAATAACGTTACTCCTTGATTTATTAATATTAATATAGGGAAGCGGCTGTGGCTCAATCAGTAGGGCTCCCGTTTACCATATGGGAGGCCCCAGGTTCGGTTCCTGGGGCCTCCTGGTGAAGGCAAGCCCGCCCGCACGGCGTGGTTAGCTGACCCAGCGAGCACAAGCAGCAAGGGGGGGATAAATGAATAAATAAATAAAATCTTTAAAAAAAAAAAAAAATTAATATATGTACCTTTGGGAAAACTCAAAGCCGCCTTTAGTTTAGGTCTATGCCAATAGAAATATAATGTAAACCCCAAATTGGAGCCATGAACCATTTATAATTTAAAATTTTCTAGTAGCCACATAAAGAAATAGGTAAAATGACTTGTACATCAACAATATTATCTAGTCTATAATCACTATAAATTATTAGTGCAATATTTTATATATTTTTTCATAACATTTATATTTTCTATTTTAAAATCTCTTTTGTAATTTACACTTAAGAGTATATCTGAAATCAATCTAGCTCTTTTTCAAGTGCTCATTCACCACATGTGCCTAGTAGCTACCCTTGAACAAGGGTATACCTTGTTCTTAAAAGGACCTATGGTATAATCCAGGCAACTATACTGACATCATAGCCCAAGAGAAAAGGACTCAGACATCCTGGTCTCAGTTGTGTGAAGGTTTCATTTTCTTAATTTTCTTTCTTTATTCCCATCTTTTTTTTTGGTGCGTTGCTTCGTCAGGCAGGCACTTGCACCTCTATGCACCGTGCAGGTCTGGGATGCCTTTTTTCTTTTTTTTTTTTTTTTTTTTTTTTACCAGGAGGTCCCAGGGATTGAACCTAGGTCCTCCATATGGTAAACGGGAGCTCAGTTGCTTGAGCCACAGCTGCTTCCCTATTCCCATCATTTTGTTTGCCATTACATAATGTCAGAACAGTTGACCATAATTTTGTAGATCCACTACAACTTCAGGAACTTTCATTGCAAGAACCAATAAATGGCCATATCCTTCAATACGAAAGAACTTTGTATGACTTGTCAGTGATCAGGAATTAGACTTTTGTTAGGCTTATTGAAGTAATAGACTACATGAGAAATAGAATTTTGGCAGTCATTGTCACCAAAGATACATACTTAATTCTTGGTATAACATTGGAATCAGTAACAGATGTTTGCTTAAGGTGAAGTACACTTTGCCCTCAATCTTGTAGAAGAAATAATGTTATATGTGAGAGAGTTGTGGAGGTAACCAGGCAGTTCAGCTTTGAAGGGGAAGAATGGGGATTTACTTGACTTCTTGTATTGGAGTAACAAACGGGAGAGAAGAAAGTGTAGGGTGAGGCAGAAGAGGAAACTAATCAAAGTTAGCTAAAGCTAACTTTACCTTGGAGAAGGAGAGTCTAGAAATCTTTATTAGTTACCATTCAAACTTGGATTATACCAGAGTTATTTCCTGAGGCTGCTTTGGCTGAGCAACTCTGAAATCCAGAGGGAAAAGGAAGCTTATACTAAACCCTAAAAATGCCATCTTTTGCATTTTGTTTTTTAAGTAAAAGAAAGGTTACAAGATTTCCTGAAGCCACCAAACTAGCAGTATTTTCAGAGATTCTCCAACGTTTCCAGTGCCTTTGTTAGAAAACAGATGACTTCCACACTTAAAGGATTCTTCTGCTCTCTACCCCTTTCCTCCTACCCTCCTTTCCTTATCCAATCATCCTCCGTTGTCTCTAAGTCTACCTCCATTCTCTCCAACCACAACACTACCAAACATATCCTGAATACTTATCCAAGTAAGTGACCTCATACATGTCTTTTATAATAGCCTATGTATTTTTATCTTTATGTTACTACATTTAAAAGATAATGGTAATAAAACAAAAATACAGCAGAGAGAGAGAGAACAAGCATATAAAAATGGTAATGGGATAGGAAAATAAACTGATTGTAGTAGGTCCTGAATAGTGTTGAGTGACATCTCCCTAACCCTTCACCATTTATTTCTAATTGGAAAAGTTGCTTTGATTAGTGAAGTTTTACTTGTGTGGATTTCTAGGCACACAGCCGTTCGATAAAGCAAGGAATGACTATATAGAAAACAAATGAAAGTGAACCTACTCTCATCAAACTTGGCATAGGAGTCCTGGAGTCTCATGCAAATGTAAAACCAGGCCCCAATAGGACTTCCTGATGTGTTTCTATTTGAAAACCACTAATTCAGGGCATTCTTTCATATTAACTAATTTTCATTTATTTTCAGTTTGAACTTAAATTTAAATTCTGTCTTCCTACAGTTCTTCTGATAATTTGACAAGTTCAGGAAATTATTATTTTCCTAAGGCCCCGAATTTTTGTTTTTAAACAAAATTGAATTAAGAGCATCACTGGAAATGAGAGCATCTAAATTCTGGTCGCTCGATCCAATCTGATTTTATGTTGTCAGTACCAATAAGAAACATCATTAAATTTATTTTTACTTTCTAGTCAAAGAAGATTGGAATGTAAGAATTACCAAACTACGCAAACAAGTGGAAGAAATTTTTAATTTGAAATTTGGTAAGTAAAATACAGTGGTTATGTCTTAATTTGAAATCATAGACAAAAAGCCATGTTATGTCCCAAATGAATTATAGACATCTAGGACCTGAAGAAGGAAGGTCCCAGAAACTGGGTTTTCGTTCTCTTTCTTGTTACTAAACTTGCTGCTTACTAAACTGAGCAAGTTACTTTTTTTCTCTTACATTCAGTTTTCTCAATTGTCAAAATGGGAGAGGAAGGGAGGAGTTGGGATAAATCTCAGTTCCACTGTCTATACTTCTAATCTGGCTAACACCGGTATGGCAAATAGGTTTCATCATTTGTTTCAACTTAGATTTGTTGACAGCGGTTTCCTGGAGCGCTGTCTTGAGAAGGATTCTGAGGAGGCTCAGCAAGAAAGAGTGTTTCAGTTGATTGGGTGTATCTGTCATGGAAAAGGAAGTAAGGAGTGGGGAGTGATAGCAGTATTCCTGGGGCTTTCTTATTCATTATTTTAATATCTGGTATTGACCTTTTTTTGTCCCAGATCAGGAAACTTAATTACTTGGCCTCTGATTTTTCTAACTTATTGAGTTTTTTTTTTTTTTTAGATACATCATATACAAGTCATATTTTTCAACAGCGAATTTTCCATCTAGATGACAGTAATTCAAAAGCTGGGTAGTTGCCATTTCATTGTGAAATGGCTTTAGTTTGTTTCTGCCCAGAGTAAAGAGATAATTTTGACTAATAACATAACTCTCCTTTTGATTTGAAGTATTAAAATGTTCCTTATAAAAGTACATGTTTTTTTAGGCTTGTTCTTCAATTTTGCACAATTACACTTAGTAAAATAAATGCCTTCAATATTAATGAATATTGCTAGATAGTAGGGAACTGATATATAACATGTTTGAGAATACAGAAAACTAATATTAAAGGATGTTTGTGTAAAGGTTTACATTCCACAAGATATGTTCTCTTACACTTTCAGCTCAAGCTCTTGGACTCACAGAGGCAGTAAAAGTACCATACCCTGTGTTTGAGTCAAATCCTGAGTTCCTTTATGTAGAAGGCTTGCCAGAAGGAATTCCCTTTCGGAGCCCTACCTGGTTTGGAATTCCACGACTTGAAAGAATTGTGCGTGGGAGTAATAAAATCAAGTTTGTTGTTAAAAAGTAAGTTCTATTTGCCAATGTAGTTGTTTCTAGAAAAAAAAAAGTCCTATTTAATATTTTTTCTTGTTGGAGCTTTTGTGTGGCTTTGAATGAAGTCCTAGATGGAAAAGCAAGCTCTGTTTCTGCAGAATTTAGTGGTTCAATAACCTAAACTTTAATGGTATTTTCTTTTCATTAAAGAAGTCATTTACTGTGCATAAAATCACTTAGCAGATACTCTTGGGTGAGAAAAGTCAACATTTTTGTCCATAATGATATAAATGTTTGTGGCATTGCATGATCTTATAAGAAATACTTATCGTGAAAATTTTTAATAGCTGTGAATATCAGGATTGCATTGGCTCCTCTGACTTTCTTGGTTTTCTTTCTAGACCTGAACTAGTTGTTTCCTATTTGCCTCCTGGAATGGCTAGTAAAATAAACACTAAAGGTAAGATATTTTGTGTTCTTTTTATTATACTTAAATGCATATATAAAACAATCTTTATCAACTTTACGCAAATCATACTGAATCATTGGCCAATATCTTTGTGGGGCATTCAGTTTTTTTTGTTTTTTTTTTTACTTTTCAAGGTTTTTTTTTTTTTTTTAATTTAATGGACCGCTGGTTTTTGTTTTTTGTTTTTTTTTTTTGGTTTGTTTTTTGGTTTTTTTTTTAACATTTCATTGAAAATTTCATGTTTGCAATCCTCCTTCATTCATGTTTCCACAGCTTTGTTGAGACTCATGTGGAGGATTACACTACCAGTTTAATTCTTCAGGTTTCTTTGAAAAGAGCCAAACTGTATGAATTTTAATACTCTGCTTTTATAAAGCATCCCCTTCTGGTTTTGTTTTTTTTCTCTCACAATATTCAAAAGTAATTGTGTGCTTGCTTTACAGCATTACAGTCCCCGAAAAGACCACGAAGCCCTGGAAGCAATTCAAAGGTGCCTGAGATTGAGGTCACTGTGGAAGGTAAGGCCATCTGTAGCATGTTTCTGTTACTGGTTTCTCAGTTCTGTAGTTCACTGTGTGTGTGTGTGTGTATGTATGTATGTGTATATATATATATATATTTTTTTTTTTTAACTTTATTTTGTACATTTAATAATTGATGAAAATACAAACAATTAAAAACTAAAAAGTAAACACAGATGAATAAATACATTTCTCAATTAAATGTACTGGATACGTATAAATTTTTTTTAATCAAGCAATATGTAGCACAATATACTTGGTTCATAGTAAGGCATTCATACAGTATTTGTCCTTTTGTATCTGGCTTCCTTGGCTCAACATAATGTCGTACTTGGTTCATCCATGTTGTCATATGCTTTAAGACTTCATTTCTTCTTACAGCTGCATAATATTCCATTGTGTGAATAGACCACAGTTTGCTTATCCATTCATCTGTTGATGGACACCTGGATTGTTTCTTACTTTTGGCAGTGGTAAATAATGTTGCTGTGAACATCAGTGTGCAGGTGTCTGTTCATGTCAGTGCTCTCAGTTCTTCTGGGAATAAACCCAGTAGTGATATTGTCGGGTCATGTGGCTAGTCTATATTCAACTTTTTTAGGAACTGCCGAACAGTCTTCCACAGTGGCTGTACCATTCTGCATTCCCACCGACAGTGAAGGAGTGTTCCTATCTCTCCACATCCTCTCCAACACTTGTAGTTCTCTGTCTTTTTTAAAAATAGTGGCCATTCTGATAGGTGTGAAATGATATCTCATTGTAGTTTTGATTTGCATTTCCTTAATCATGAGTGATGTTGAGCATTTCTTCATGTGTTTTTTTTTTTTTTTTTTTTTGCCATTTGTATTTCTTCTTTGGAGAAATGTCTATTCAAGACTTTTGCCCATTTTTTAATTGGGTCGTTTGTCTTTTTATTGTTAAATTGTAACATCTCTTTATGTATCCTGGATATTAAACCCTTATCAGATCTGTGATTTCCAAGTAAATATTTTTTCCCATTTTGTCAAATGCCTTTTCTGCATCTATTGAGATGATCATGTGCTTTTTTTCCTTCAATTTGTTAATGTGCTGTATTACATTGATTGATTTTCTTACGTTGAACCAGCCTTGCGTACCAGGAATAAATCCCACTTGGTGGTGATGTATAAGTCTTTTGATATGCTGTTGGAGTCGATCTGCAAGTATTTTGTTGAAAATTTTTGCATCTATGTTCATGAGAGAGAATGGTCTGTAATTTTCTTTTCTTGTAGAATTTTTATCTGGCTTTTGGTAGTAGGGTGATGTTGGCTTCATAAAACTGTGCTGGGTAATTTTCCCTCCTCTTCAATTTTTTGGAAGAGTTTAAACAGGATTGGTGTTAATTCTTTTTGAAATGCTTGGTAGAATTCACCTGTGAAGCCATCTGGTCCTGGACTTTTCTTTGCTGGGAGATTTTTGATGATGGATCAATCTCCTTAATTGTGATTGGTTTGTTAAGTTCTTGTATTTCTTGTTGTGTCAGTGTAGGTTGGTTATGAGTTTCTAGAAATTTGTCCATTTCATCCAGGTTGTCTAGTTTGTTGGCATATAGTTTCTCATAATATCCTCTTATGATTCTTTTTATTTCTGTGAGGTCATTTGTAATTTCCCCCCCTTCATTTCTGATTGTATTTATTTGCATCTTCTCTCTTTTTTTCTTTGTTAGTCTAGCGAGGGGTTTGTCAATTTTATTGATCTTCTCAAAGAACCAGCTTTTGGCTTGTTGATTTTTCTCTATTGTTTTTCTGTTCTCATTTTCATTTATTTCCGCTCTAATCTTTAGTATTTCTTTCCTTCTTTTTGCTTTGGGATTGGTTTGCTGTTCTTTTTCTAGTTTCTCAAGTTGTTCAGTTAAATCTTTGAGTTTAGCTCTTGTTTTTGAATATAGGCATTTAGGGCTATAAATTTCCTTCTCAAGACTGCCTTTGTTATATCCCATAAGTTTCAATATGTTGTGTTTTCATTTTCATTTGTCTCAATATATTTACTGATTTCACTTGCAATTTCTTCTTTGACCCACCAAATATTTAGGAGTATGTTGTTCAGTCTCCACACATTTGCGAATTTACTTTTTCCCTATTATTGATTTCTAGTTCCATTCCATTATGATCTGAGACAGTGCTTTGTATAATTTCAATCTTTTTATATTTATTGAGAGCTGCATTGTGTCCTAACATGTGGTCTATCCTGGAGAAAGATCCATGGGCACTTGCAAAGAATGTATAACCCTCTGAGTTTGGATACAGTGTTCTGTATATGTCTGTTAGGTCTAATTTGTTTATCATATTGTTCAAGTTCTCTGTTTCCTTGTTGATCTTCTGTCTAGTTGTTCTAACTAATGATGTGAGAATGGTGTTGAATTCAAGGTTATTGTAACAATGTCTATTTCTCCCTTCACTTTTGCCAGAGTTTGTCTCATATATTTTGGGGCACCCTGGTTACGTGCGTAGATATTTATAACTGTTATATCTTCCTGGTAGATCGTCCCTTTTATTAATATATAATGGCCTTCTGTATCTCTTATAACTTTTTTGCATTTAAAGTCTGTTTTGTCTGATATTAGTATAACTACCCTTGCTCTTTTCTGGTTACTATTCACGTGGAGTATCTTTTTCCAACCTTTCACTTTTAGCTGATTTGTATCCCTGGGTCTAAGGTGAGTTTCTTGTAAGCAGCATATGGATGGCTCATGTTTTTTTAATCCATTCTGTCAGCCTGTATCTTTTGATTGGGGAGTTTAATCCATTCACATTCAATGATATTACTGAAAATGCACTATTTATTTCCTCCATTTTATTCTTTGGTTTTTATATGTTATCTTATTTTTGTCTCTCTTTTTACTCTTTTGGTTATCCTTTCTGCTTTTCTTTCTTCTATACTCTCCTCCAAGCCTCTCTCTCCTGTCTTTTTCTTTCAGGTTCTAAGGCTTCCTTTAATATTTCCTGCAAGGGTGGATTCTTTTTTGCAAACTCTCTTAGTTTCTGTTTGTTTGTGAATATTTTATACTCACCTTCGTATTTAAAGGACAGTTTTGCTGGATAAAGAATTCTCAGCTGGCAGTTTTTCTCTTTCAGTTTCCTAATTGTATCATACCACTGTCTTCTCTCCTTCAAGGTTTCTGAAGAGAAATCTGCACTAAATCTTACTGGATATCCTTGTATGTGCTCATTTGCTTCTCTCTTGCTGCTCTGAGAATTTTCTCTTTATCTTTTACATTTGACATTCTTAATAGTATGTGTCTTGGCATAGGTCTATTTGGATTTATTCTGATTGGGGTATGGTGTGCTTCTTTGACATGTAAGTTCATTTCTTTCATGAGAGTTGGAAAATTTTCAGCTATTATTTCCTCAAATACTCTTTCTGACCCTTTTCCCTTCTCTTCCCCTTCTGGAACTCCCATGACACATATGTTGTTGCATTTTGTTTTGTCATTCAGCTCTCTAAGCCCCTGCTCAATTATTTCCATTCTTTTCTCTCTTCAATTTTAGCTGCTCTTGTCTTCGGTATCACTTATTCTTTCTTCTATCATTTTGAGTCTGCTGTTACATGCCTCAAATGTTTTTTGTTGCTGTTGTTTTGTTTTGTTTTTAAAGATGCTTAGATTACATAAATGTTACACAGAAATTACAAGGATTCCCATGTTCCCCACCTCCCACACCTCCCATAACATCCCACGTAAACATGTTTCATTAGTGTGGCACATCACCTGCAATGGATATACACATCCTGGGGCTTTGCCACTAAGCATGGACCATAGTTCACATTGTAGACCACACTCTCTCCCACACAGTTCTGCATGTTGTATGTTGATGTAAAATGGCCTATATCTGTCGTCGTATTGTCACTCAGGATAATTCCCAAGTCCTGAAAAAGCACCTGTATTACAACTGCTTTTCCCTTCCTTGCCCCAAAAGTGTCCAGTGGCCACTGGCTCCACATCAATGTTGTAATTTCTTCCATTGCTTGATTCACAATATGTCTACAACAGAATACCATTAAGTCCACTCTAGTCCATAGCTCTTCCCCAAGTCCTGAGGAGTTTAGGATGGTGATGTCCACTCCACCTCCAAGTGAGAGGGGGCTTATATCCCATGGATACGGTGGATAGGATTATCCTGCCTGCAACTGCAGGCTCTCTCCATTCCCTGGGGTGGCCGTGTCCATCATCGTCTCCTCACCAGGTAACTTGGGTGAGTCCATTGTGCTGTAGAGTAGGAGTTGCAGCTCCACTGAGATTCCAGGCACAGCTGTTACATGGGCAGGCCAGAGGCTCCAGTCTCTGGAAGTACACCTACAAACTCCAGCATCACATATAGGTTTCAATAGAAGGGACTGATGGACCATGTGCAGGGACGACTTTTTTGAGTCCAACTCTGTCACTCTATGGAGCTATCCCCCCTTCTATAAGACCTGGGTGTCTCCAGAGCCCTCAGGAACCCCTCCATGTGGGGTGATATCCACTTTGGTGTTCTTTGAAATCCTACTGAGGTGTGCATAAGCATTACCTCTGGGGTGACCTCCTGACTCTCTTTGAAGTCTCTTAGCCACATGCACTCATTTGTCTTTACCTTTTCCCCCTTTTATTCAAGGTCTTTTTCCAGTCGTATTGCCAGTTGGCACTTGGTGTTAATCCCTCGTTGCCAGGGAGGCTCATACCCGGGAGTCATGTCCCACGCTGGGGGGAAGGTAATGCATTCATATGCTGAGTTTGGCTTAGAGGCCACATTTGAGCAACAAGGAGGCTCTCAGGTGGCAACCCTTAGGCACCCTATAACAGTAGGCTAAGTTTGAATTACAAGAGCAAAGAAAGACTCATAAGGCTAATTATCAATAACAAGAACCCATCAGTGGACCATCCTCCTTTGCCAGACACTGCCCCTGCACTTGGGGGACTGTTGCTGCTCCCTTGGAGAATGTCGCAGACCTCTCCAGGCTGGGAATTCAGTATTCCCTCATTTATTGAGTGATTGTCTACCCTCTCTGACCATGCTCCACCCCATGATCATTTGAACAATTTTATATATCTTTCATGTATATTCAGGTGAACTTCCTCCCATGAAACCCCCACCAATGATCCTCTCCTGCCCCCTCTGTAACCCTTCTGTGATCCAAACCTTCCTTGATGAAGCCCATATAATAGCAATAAAAGGATTAGTTCTAATTTCTTAGTATGGCTTATAATTTTTTGCTGATATTTAGGCATCTGGTTAGGATGTAGTTTACTCAGATGCTCAATCTCTTTCTCTTTTAATGGGATTTAGTGGCAGGAGGCTGTGAGTTACCACAGCTCTTTGATTTTTGGCTCAACCTAGATTGTTAGGATTGTCCTGCTGGTTGCTCAAAACTGGGCACTGGACCCAGTAATTGGTTGTAGAGTCACTTCCTAGGGCCTTGGGCAGGGAGGCTATAGAGGCCAGGAAAAGCCTCTCCTACTTATTTTTAATTTTCTTATGTGCACTTCCTTGGTCTGCCAGGAGATGGGGCTCGTTGGCAGCTCTCAATTCAATGCCTGGTCCGAGTATATTTGTTGTGACACAGACCAGATCAATGTGATAGAGCTTCCTGTCTGGGTGCTAAGAGCCTTGTAATTCAAACTTTCTCAGCCAGTTCTCCAGTCTTCTCTTGCATCCCCCTCCCTTTTCCCGGCTAGGAAATATTTCCACTCCCCTCTGAGTCTTTAACAATCAGTCCGGTTCTGTCATTGCAATTTCCCTCTTTTGTCCCTCTCTCCTCTGGGTGGTGTGCAGCCTTCACCTGCTGTCCTAAACTCTAAAAGATCTTTTTCAGGGCTGTTTGAGTCTGTCCTCTAGCTGTTTTTCTGGAGAAGAAATTCCCTGTCTTACTAGTCCACCATCTTCCCAGAAATCCCTCCTTTGGTTATATTTTTATGTGGGTGCATATGCAAGTGAGTTTTACAAAACAAAATGTGTGATAAAGCTAAATTTCCAATTTTTCTAATTAAAAAGTTAACCAGTTAATCTAGTGTTCATGGAGCATGTTATAAACTGCCTGCAACAAAATGCTTTATATGCTTCTCTTTCCCAGTAATGAAGGGTACAGAAAGGCACATGTGGAACTCTTTTTCATCTCCTTTTTTTTCCCCCTTCCTCCCTACTTTTTTCAGGTGAGAACATTTCAGGGTGATTTAAATAGCAGTACCCTGTATATTAAACAGTTCCTACTAAATCCTCAAGTTTTCTTCTGATTTTGTCCATTCTCGTTGGCTCTGCAGAATTCTCATCTTTTCAGATTTACATTGTTAAAGTACTTTACACAATATTGTAGATAATCCTTAACTATCTGCTGGGGATGTTTCCTCCTGTCCATTAATGCAAGAGGAAGTCATAATTTCATTAGGATAATTATTTTTTGTCTCTTAACTTTGTTTCAGTTTCAGAGTTTCCAGTAACTGAGACTTAAATGGAGCATTAGTCCCCATCTAGTTATCTTGTATGCTCCGAGAACCTCATATGAAGAGCAGTAGGCATCCTTGTCCAATTTATTGATGACATTCACTAGTTTAATCATTTGTGTTCAAAATTTCCAAGAATTAAATAAAACTGTTTCAAGTCCTTCACTTTCCCCCTTTTGGATAAGATCTGAGAGAACAATTTCTCTCCTACAAGGTGCCATCCCTTTTCTGGAAGAGTGCATAAATAATGGAGAAATTCATGGGCTCTTAGATGTAGTAGACAGACACTTAGGAACTAGACTACCTACTCTGGGACTGAATCCGTGGAGATTTGAACAATGACTTGGTACTGCAGTAAAAAGATTAGTTCTGAGGCAATGGAAGCTTCATAGAGAAGATTACATTTAAATGGGACTTTGCTGGAAGAGTAGAATTTCATTTGGCTATACAGGTGGCCATTCCTGAAAGAGGGAGCAGCTTGAGCAAAAACGCTGTGTAAATGAAGTACACGTAGTTTCATGTTCTAGTGAGCATAATTTTGTATCTTGTTCTAGCCAAGTTTGCTTACTCAGTGAAAAAATCATGGTAGTGGACTGTATTGATTTCCTCTTTATGGATACAACTGCCAGGTAAACCAGACTGCTAGAGCCAGCTGTTCCAGACATTTGTTTTCATCACTATACTATGTTTAGAAAGCTGTTGTGTTTTATTCAGGAATTTTGAAATAATTAAAGACTAGAATGTTACATCTGGCATTTAATAGGAAATAGCACATAGCTTTCACCTTTAAACACTGCTCCCATCAGATATCTGCAAAACTTCTTAGGGATTCTTATGTCATACATACCAAGGCTAAGTAGAGAAGGTAGAGGTGGCAGCATGCATCCTGGGTATTTGCCCTCCGTGTCTTTAGCTCTGTGAATGATTTGTGAAATTGTTTTGTGCACATGTCTGAGAGACTGTGTAGTGGTTAAGACTAACGAGCTAGACTATGTCAGTTGAAGTGTTCCAGCTCCACCACTTCCCAGCTCTGCAATCGTGGGCAAGTTAACATAGCTCCTCTGCACTCACTTTCTTCATCTGTAAAGTGGAGATGATGATAATTCATTCCTCCTTCATAAGTTTTTTATGAAGAATAATTATACACATAATGTGCTTGGTACAGTGATTGGTATACACTGTTTGAAAGCATGTAATTAATGTTAGCTATTAATATCTTTCTTTAAAATTTGTTGATCAGTAAAAATCTTTCAGTCACAGGAAGTAAGAAGGTAATTTAGGTGACAGCCTGGAGCCTTTATAAACATTTCTGCAAATTGGGGAATTTCAGATTTTATTGTAAAAATGTTGGTTATTTTCCCAGGAATTAAAAGAAGTCATGGGGTCGGATGTGGCTCAACTGGTTGGGCGTCCGTCTCCCATATGGAGGGACTCGGGTTCGATCCCCGGGACCTCCCGGTAAAAATTAAAAAAATAAAAAAGAAGTCAGCTGAAACTTTTCTTTTTATTTTACAATTATCTGGGTTCTTTTGTTCTTATTAACATTTTGTTAAAAATAGTTAGCTTACATTGGATTAAAGTGATGAGTTTTTTTTTTTGTTTTGTTTTTTGTTTTTTGTTTTTTGTTTTTTGTTTTTTTACCGGGAGGTCCCGGGGATCGAACCCGGGTCCCTCCATATGGGAGATGGACGCCCAACCAGTTGAGCCACATCCGACCCTATGAGCTTATTTTTTAAGCATTAGATGTCCATATATATGAAGAGCCCAGGCATAGGGTTTATTAGAATATCTGCAGCTAACATTCATTTAATAGAAAACATCATTACTAAGAGAATCCAAAGGATATCTTTATTGTGGTGATATTGCTACCCAAAGTTTTGCTTCTTTTCAAGGGTTGAAAGAAAAACATTAAGCAAACAAAGGTAACCCAAAAATTTGATGGCTCTCATTCAATAAGGGTAAAGTACCTCAGAGCAGCCAGAAAGCCTATCATCTTTTGGGAGAAAATGCCAGATTTACCGGGACAGAAGAAGAAAAATGGATTTAATTAGCAGGAATGCCCCCTTTTCATTGCAGGGTGCTCATATACTTTTTAAACTGAGCTTTAAGCTTTCCAGCAAAGGGTGGGCTTAATGAGGGTGTCACAGAGAAACCACAAGTGTTACTTTAAGCATGGTTAAATAAATATATGGGTCAGTCATGATTTCTTCTACTTTTTCTTTAGGTCCTAATAACAACAATCCTCAAACGTCAGCTGTTCGAACCCCTACCCAGACTAACGGTTCTAATGTTCCCTTCAAGCCTCGAGGAAGGGAGTTTTCCTTTGGTAAATATTCATATTTCTTGGTTTCATTGTTTTAAATAAAAGAAATGAATATTTTTATTTTATCATGTGAATTTTTTTTTAATTTGATAATTGAGTATATATTAGCTTTTAAAATCACAGGCTGAGAGGCAGGCTGCGTGCTTCACATCCAATGCCACTACTTTATAAACTCTGTGGGTTTGGGCAAACTATTTAATTTCTCTGTACCTCAGTTTCCTTACCAGTAAAATGAGGATAGCATTACTTGCTGCTTTATAAGGTTGTTGAGAGGATTATAAATACTAAATCATTTTAAATGTTTAGAATACTTTGTCTGGCATGTGGTAGACACTGTAATTATTTTTTTGGATTTGGGTTTTTATTTAGGTATAGATAAAGATATCTATGCACATATATATAAATTTCAGTATATTTCATTTGTAGCCACCATATTAGTTACCATAGTCACTATATTAGTTTAGTAAGACATAATATTAAAAGCTGCTGAAGTTTTTATTATTTTTATTTCTTAAAGTAGAAAATTAACCCTACATGCAAAAACTTGTTGCTGAGTATATATTATGGTAAGTATTCCAAACAACTTAACTATCTCATATTTTACACACAGAGGCCTGGAATGCCAAAATCACGGACCTAAAACAGAAAGTTGAAAATCTTTTCAATGAAAAATGTGGTAAGTTTGTTATGAAACATTATTTTTGAACTATAGCATAGCTTTTTTAAAACAGAAGAAAGGGAGTTAAATGTTTAACATTTAAAAATAACTATCATTGGAAAACTATGAGTAAAAATGTCTAACATTTAAATTAGGATATGAATTTAGTAGGTGCAACATTGTAATTTAAAATGCACTTTTTTAATAAAAAGCATCATACTAAGAAGTTATAAGTGTGGTATTTAAGAGATGTTTTATTTTCTTTGTGTGCTTGTGTTTTACAGGTGAAGCTCTTGGCCTTAAACAAGCTGTGAAAGTGCCATTTGCATTATTTGAATCTTTCCCAGAAGACTTTTATGTGGAAGGCTTACCTGAGGGTGTGCCATTCCGAAGACCATCTACTTTTGGCATTCCAAGGCTGGAGAAGATACTCAGAAATAAAGCCAAGATTAAATTCATCATTAAAAAGTAAAGTTGTTTGGGGTGGGAGAGGTGGGGAGTAAAGAGCAAGATTGCACATGTGTTGACAATTTTGTCACCAGGAGATGGATACATGGAGTTCACCTTGTAGCAGAGCTGCCATTAGGAAAGCTGTTTAAGCTGTACTTTTGTATATGTTTTAAATTTTCCCTAATAAGCTAGGGAAGGGAGAGCTCTAGCATATTAGAGGGATGCTAACTTGATGTTGCTACATATTCCTACAGTCATACTTTTTACAGGTTGATGATGCTGAAATCTAAGCAGTGTTGAGTTTTATTAAGTCAGTTTTGAGTTCCATTTATCCAAATGACTAAATATTTTTATTTTTCTCCTATATTTTATTGAATATCTATGAAATAACACTCACAATTGAAATAGATGGGAATAATTGGAATTAATATATATCAATGCACAATGGCTATTTGAAATTAATTGAAATGAATTTTAGGTTTCCATTTGCTTGGTTTAAGGTTTACTTTTTAGTCACCCAGGGATACTGTTAACAAAGCTGACATTGCCGTGCAAAATTGCTGCATTTTGTATTTTAGGCCATGTCGGTAGAGGTTTTTCAGTAGCTTAGACTTCTGCTTCCTAAAAGAAGTCTTTTGCTCAGATTTTCACAGCCCACGTTATATTTCCGTGCTGTATACATGAGATTCTTCTTGTGTCCGTTCTTAAGTCTGTCATCAAGTCTTTTCCAGATATGTTCTAACCATGGGAAGAAGAGGCCACTAAGACTTGGCAGGGAGTTAAAAATAGGCACGGGGTAGATATTAAAATCACAATTACATTTAGTCTTCCTGTATTTGTCCTATTAGGTAACTATTCTATTTCTCTTCTTTCATTACAAAGAATTTGAATATATACTTAGGAAAAGTTACTGGATTTAAAATCTCATACTCTAGGGAAGCGGCTGTGGCTCAATCAGTAGGGCTCCCGTTTATGATATGGGAGGCCCCGGGTTCGGTTCCCGGGGCCTTCTGGTGAAGGCAAGCCCGCCCGCACGGCGTGGTTAGCTGACCCAGCGAGCACAAGTAGCAAGGGGGGGATAAATGAATAAATGAATAAAATCTTTAAAAAAATAAATAAAATAAAATAAAATGTCATACTCTAATTTCTAATATTAGAGTTTTACTGTTGTACTGCTAGCACATGTGTTTTTTTCTCTTTGTTCATTTGTAGGCCCGAAATGTTTGAAACAGCCATTAAGGAGAGCACCTCCTCTAAGAGCCCTCCAAGTGAGTGTCTTTGCTGCAGAAACCAGGCTGTTACAAAGTCATTTCATAGTAGTTGGGGGAAAAGGTTGTTTAAAGAGCAGCTGTTGAATTAAAAACCAGGAAAGCTCATTCAAAATTGGGGTTGTGACCAGTTTAGGGTTTTCAGGGGTATAATAATTGAGTACCTCTATGTATATGATGCTCTATTAAGCACCACCAGGGTGAGAATAAAAGTAGAAAACAGGCATCAGGAAGCTTAGTTTCTTAGTGGGATGACAAAACAAGCCACGAAAAAAAATAGCCCTAAACAAGGTTGGGTTAAAGTGCTGTCTTATGAAGCCTGGGCCTTAAGAAGGACATCACTCACTAGTTAAGAGAGATTTGACCACATTTTCTACAAACTCTAATCTTAAGTTTCTTTTTTAAGGAAAAATAAATTCATCACCCAATGTTAATACTACTGCATCAGGTGTTGAAGATCTTAACATCATTCAGGTGACAATTCCAGGTATGTTTTCTCTGTCTTTATCATTAGTTTGTGTTTTTGCTTTTTTGTTTTTTTGTGTGTGGGTTATTTTTTCCTCTTCAGTTACAGGGATATACTCTAGTTATTCAGGAAGGTCGGTTCCACTGCACATTGTTACATAGTCCTTCCCGGCCCATGCAGAAATTAACCAAATACATCACCCTATGAAATTCTTTCTAAACAACTCTAAGAAGCTAGTGGGTTTAATATGATCTAAAACCTGTTGATACCCAAATATCTGGTGTATTCTTTTAAAAAATCTGTATAAAACAGTGGCTTTTATAATGAAGATAAAGTTGTAACATATAATTTTGGTGTTAGAATTTTAAACAACTTCAAACTTGATTAGTCCACAATGCTTAAATACTCCAACAACATAAACTGAGTTATATTATACAAAGTTCCTAAAATTTATTTGGAATTAAAAGTGAATTATCACAATCTCTGTAATAAAAATATATATTAAAAAAATAACAGGGTGGGGGAAGCGGATGTGGCTCAGGCAGTTGGGCTCCCATCTACCATATGGGAGGCCCCAGGTCCCCGGGCCTCCTAGTGAAGGTAAGCTGGACCGTGCCGCAGAGAGCAGGTGCAGCAAGATGACACAACAAAGGGAGATACAGAGGAGAGACAGTGAGAGACGCAGCAAACATGGAGCTGTGGTGGCTCAAGCAATTGAGTGCCTCTCTCCCACACTGGAGGTGGTCCCAGGATCGGTTCCCAGTGCCTCCTAAAGAGAAAGATGAGAAGAAAAAGACAAGCAGACACAGAAAGAACACATAGCGAATGGACACAGAGAGCAGACAGCAAGCATAAAAACAACGCGGTGGGGGAAGGATGCTGGATTAAAAAATAATAATAATAGAGTGGGTTGGGGAAAAATACACCAAACATAAGATATGGTCTATAGTTAGTAGTAATATTTTGACAATGCTCTTTCATAGTTTGTAGCAAATGCTTCACAGCAATGCAAGGTATTGGTGGTGGGATCATGTATAGGACCCCTGTATGATGTTATGCATGTTTATTTTGTAAGTTCACAACTTTTACTGTAACACTTATTGTTTATGTATGTTCATGTATGAGTGATATACTTCAATAAAATAATAAAAGGGAAAAAAAAATTTTTAATTGGAAAAAGTGAACTATTATGTTTGGGTTTTTTCTGAACTTTTTTAGACGACGATAATGAGAGACTGTCAAAAGTTGAAAAAGCTAGACAGCTGAGGGAACAAGTGAATGACCTCTTCAGTCGAAAATTTGGTAAGTTTTGTGTGTGCAATAAGCAAGGAAGTTTTGTTTCAATAAGATCTTTTCAGTAGATTATCCTCAAGTAGAGTTGTAGTTTCCTTAAAAAAAGAAACAATAAAAAATAAGTATTTTGCTTTTGCTGAAGATTTTAAATAAGAAAATATTTTTAATTAAGCTGTACTTTGATGGCAATATCAAAGCTAATAAAATTAAGGTTCATGTTTTATTTAAGTTTCTTTGAGGTGTAGAAAAACTTTAGTTAACAATAGATATGTTCTTCTTTAAAATAAATGCTGGTCATATGCTTTTGAGATACTTCCTAAGATGATATTAATCTCTGCTTTTCTGATACTTTACTTATCACAGGCGAAGCAATTGGTATGGGTTTCCCTGTGAAAGTTCCCTACAGGAAAATCACAATTAACCCTGGCTGTGTGGTGGTTGATGGCATGCCCCCAGGAGTGTCATTCAAAGCCCCCAGTTACCTGGAAATCAGCTCCATGAGAAGGATCTTAGATTCTGCAGAGTTTATCAAATTCACAGTCATTAGGTAAGTGAGGCTAAGTCATTTAAAAAAAAAAAAAAAAAAAAGTTATAGACAGTAATATAATCCCCACATATTTATTATGTAATGAGCTGAAACAAATATACTTGTTGAATTTACTATAACGTAATTTTCTCCTCCCTGAGCTGACTCTTTATGACTTTTGTTGGCAAACCATGGCCTGTGGACCAAATACAGCTTGGCCCCCTGTAAAATTTTACTGAAACAGTGTCACACCCATTTGTTTACCTGTTATCTATGGCTGCTTTCACATTACAGTGATATGGTTGAGTAGTTGTAAAGCCTGAACTATTTACTGTCTGGTCCTTTACAGAAAAATTTTGCTGAGTCCTCTCAAGTCAGACAGGGATTTGATCTCTCATCAGTGATTTGTTAGCCAAGTCAGTTCTGTCTCCTTTTCTGTAAATTGAGGGTAATCGTTCCTTTGTCAGCATAGGTATTCCTCGGGCCCAGGGTGGGAATGATGATATTTCCTCTCAGAGCATTATGAGAATTATGTCCATTAATAGGTGCTGGTCACAATGAGTATTCAATATATGTCCTCTTTTTCCATGCACCTAAGCAGAAATCTTCCATCTTCTTTTCCAACCTCCCTCCCCCCTACTTAGCTGTCACTAAATCTAACCAGTTAGCTCATTGTCAGGTTCCTGCTGTCTCTAGTACAAATCAGTTAGAACTGGCCCTCTGCAATCTCTTTATACTCTAATCCACTTTCTGAAGGATTTTTCTCATCTACCCATTATCACTTGTTTTTTCCCAACCCCCTTTCACTAAAAATCCTATATTTTTATCCCACTTTACCAATGACCATTCTCCGTATCATTTCAGGGATCTGGCAAAAAGCCTTCTTTCATGAAGCTATTTAACTGTAATTTCTATTCCATTTTCCATGCAACTGTTTTTTGTTGTTGTTTCCCTTCATTTTGAGTATAGAATTTTATAACTGTTCCATATTAGTTATTCATATCTTGTCCATAAGATTATATGGTACAGTGGATAACACTTCTTATTTAGCAGCATAAATGATAGGGATTAACTCTCAGTTGAAAAAAGTGAATCTACATGTAAATCCTTGTAGAAGAAAATTAAATTGATATATTTAACAATTTGTTTCTCTTTAGACCCTTTCCAGGCCTTGTGATTAATAACCGTGAGTATTTCATGAAATCTTTTTCTTCTCACGTGTGTGTTTTATTTCTAAAAGTATGTTATGTTATTTCACTGGCAAAAAAAAACCATGCAGTCATTGTTCTTTTTTTAGCACCTGGTATATAGCAACAGGCATTTCCTATCTTTAAAGTTGGGCAAGTTTCTTGACTTTATAATTTTCAATCATAAAATGGTAATAAGATTACCCAGTGAGGGAAGAAGGATTTTTTAGAGCATTTTAAACGACTCAGTATATGTAAAGAACCCAAAACGATTTGGCAAGCTCTGGCCTGTATTTTTATAAATTGTTTTTGGAATATAGCTACACGCTTGCCATCTACATTGACAAAACAAGTCTATAGTCTTTGGAAAAGTAAGCCACTTCCATTTCATGTTCTGAAGTTTTTGTGTCCATTGAGCAGCAAAGCATTGTGAGTTATTGATTGGTCCCTTGATCTGGAAAATTATGCTCTCTGTTGTTCCTTTCTACTTCATAGTATTAACCCTATTCTTTAGCCTTCACTACTCAGTATCATGAATTAAATCTCTTCTGCCTCAACATTTTGGGTTCCACTTTCTCACTAAATTTATTCATTTGTTTGTACTGCAAAGCATGAGTTCATTTTTTTATAGACTGTGTATTTAGTGTGTCTTCTATCTTGGTAAATATGTCAGTATCTGGTAATATTTTTAAAAAGATAAACTTTGCTTCAGAGTTGGGATCAGTTGCGGCAAGGTTGGCAGAACATTAGAATAGAGAATGTATGTAAAAATGCTTTTCAAATGTAATGTGTCTTAAACTACTTTGCCTTCCTTACAGAGTTGGTGGACCAGAGTGAGTCAGAAGGCCCAGCAGTGATACAAGGTAATGAAACAGTGAAACAAAAATATGCCCACCTGCATGATAGACCAGGATCATGTCTAATCATGTGGCCTCACCTGCTGATGATAATCTGCATTAGTTCCCTGGCGTGCACACACTTCTGTCTGGAAGCCTGTATAAAATCAAGATGTGGGTCCCAAATTAAGGCCACAGGCCACTTTGTTCTCACAGTCCCAGGTCAGGCATAACATCCAGACCCCCAAAAGCAGCAATGCAGAGCAGCAAAGCTGGGGAGCTTTCTCCCTTCTTCCCTTTAGTCTGTGTATATACAGTTTAAAGCCACATTTGAATGCTGTTAAAATAAATCGTATGTGTTTCTCTTTAGAATCAGCTGAGCCAAGCCAGTTGGAGGTTCCCGCAACAGAAGGTAAGAAGGTAGTCTGGTTGTAAAAGCTGAAGTTCTTCAAGCTTTTGAAAAGGATTTTGAAACAAAGGATTTTGTTTCAAAAATTAACTTTGTGTGGTTGTTTTGTTCTCTTTGTTTCTGGGTGAAGTGGATTTGTAGTTTATGGCAAAACAATTTGTTCAGAAATGATTCCTGGGTTCTGTTACCTTATTTTCCCCAATTGACTATTAATGAATTCTAAACCAGTTGAATCACTCCTATGCAACCTGGATAATGTGTGTCCATTAAATACATACGAATAATAATATATGTTTCTTACTTTGAAAACTTAAGTACCAAGATGTAGGATTTATTGCTAGAGAAATTTTGCTCTCCTCCTGAAAATGTTACCATTTTTTGGTATTTTGTTATTTTCATTTAATCTTAGCAAATAGTTTGTTATGAATGGGTTTATAATTGAGCAAGTTTGCATTAATAGTGCAATTACTTGGTACCCTTTTGTCTCTCTAAATAGAAATAAAGGAGACTGATGGAAGCTCTCAGATCAAGCAAGAACCAGACCCAACGTGGTAGACCTCTTTCCTGCTAGGGTAAATCAGCTTCTTTGTCCGGGATGCCACGTAGTGTTTGTCGACCTACCTGCGTATTCATAAGCTAATGCCATTCCCTGCTTTAGCTATAAAATAGCAGCCCCCACCTGCAGGGGATGCAGAGAGTCCATGTGTAAGCTTTTACTGGATGGTTTGAGCTAGAAGATAAAATCAAAGATTTATCCTTGAATGCCTATTGGTCTCTCAGTCAAAAATGTAAAAATACTTTGTCTTAAAAGGAAAATGTTTTTTCATTGTAGGGTAAACCTTGTCTCCACCATTGGCATTCAGTAAGAATCAGTATCATTAGAATGGCATTTTTTCCCTAATCATAATGATTTTTAGGGTCTGGTTCAACTATACAATCCATTGTACATCTTGCATAATTCAGTAACAAGTCTGATCCTATTTTCCAGATTTAAGATTTCATATTTTATGAATGCATTTGAATGCAAATAATTTTTTATTAAAAATTTTAAGTTGCAATATTTTTGAATTTTAAATTCCAGTTAACCTGTTGCTTGTTTGTTTTCTCTCCTATTTTAGCTTAAAGTTATCCTATCGGTGGTTGAGAAGAGCTTTTCGGACCTGTTACTTCCCCAAGCTGTGTAATATACTTGTATAACAGAAATACCTTCTATACAAACCTTTTTTTCTACTTTTAGATAGAAATGTCTACTTTTTCAGCAGTTCTGTGAATTGAATTAAAGAGCAGAGTGACTGTAGATTTGGAATGGCTGGTTTACTTTGGAATGTATTATAAGGATTTTACAGCAGTGCTGGAAAACGACAGGGAAAATGACAGGGATGAATCTCATCAGATTTTTTACGTATTCAGCAGAGCCTTCAGCTATGGTGTTTATTTTCCAATCAAGTGAAGATATCTCCTACTGGAACATCTCAGCTTCTGCAGTGAAGAAAACACCTGTGATAGTTCAGTTCTTTAGTTTTTCTATTTGAAAAATCATTTAAATGATTCTTTGTTCACAGCTCTCTTTAATGACTGAGTGAACAATTAGTATCTGTATATTTGACTAAACCTTTTCCTAAGCTTATCTATCATGGTTATATGTTTTGTTTTGTTTTTTTTTTTTAATCGTAATTAAAAAAAAAAAATCTGGATCCCCTAACTGTAAGAGGTCAGTATCTCAGTGTGTGGATTATAGGTGAATTACAGAGAACCTCTTCCACTTTTACTTTTTGTCCAAATAAAATGCATGGTGTATCAGAAGTTTAAGATCAGGTATTTGGGCAGGCTAAATGACACTACAGCCTCACTATCATGTAACCTGTTGTGGCATGGAATTCTTTGAAACGCTATGCCAACTTGGATCAGGCTCAAGGGGGTTTCATTGCCTTCATTATTTTATAATTCTGCTTGTAACATTGAGGCTCCAGTGTGGGGTGTAAGGGGTCAATAAGCTGATTATGCACCCTCTGATATCTTCACCAGTTGTAGGAGAATCTGACATGTGTTGAGATTTCATAAACAGTAAGAGTTGTAAAATACCACCTATATGAAAAGCCTAGAGTATGTGATGGCATAGAGTTTTCATTACCTTATCACAATATTCACAATGGAGAATTATATTACATGGTAGCAAAGTAGGCATTTTTATGTGTTGCTTATATTTTACCTCAAATTAAACTGTAGATATAGGGTAATAAATAAAATCCATCCATGCCTTTCACACACTAATTCATTTCTTTCTAAGGTGTTTTCATGATTATGTCTGGGGAGATGTTGGGGTGGTTCGGGGGTAGGTGGTAGCTTGCAGTGCCTCATAAAGACACCATTATTCATGGTGTTTCTGAGACTGCTTTGTTCATCTAGTCAGAGCTGGGGCTGGAGCCTCCGGTGTTTCATTTGTGACTTGTCCTGAGAGAGCAGCCTAAGTAGGATCTTGAAGTCAGAATCCCTCTCCCAAAATACAGCACATATATAAAGCCCCTCCCTCTCAAAACAGAACACACAGTTTTTCTGACTCTCAGCATGTCCCTTTGCCCCTCCTTTATCTTTCTAGTATGTATTCAGGGAAAGCAAAACTAATTTATTATTAACTTGCCAAATAGTTAAACTGTGAGGTAACAGTTGCTATAATAGAATCTCATGGTTCCTTTTAGAGGAGTCCTTATAACTGAACAATTAATCATGTTGTCCTCACCCACACTTCCCATTCCAACCAGTGAAGAATCATATCCATTCAAAGGCAGATTTGATTTTTTTTTTTTTTTTTTTTTTTTTAAGATTTATTTATTTACTTTATCCATCTTAAACCCCCCCTTCCCCATTTGCTGTTTTGTGTCCATTCGCTGGGCAATTCTCTGTGTCTGTTTCCTGTCATCTCTTCTCATCCTCCTCCTGCAGTCTTCACCAGGATTCGATCCTGGAGACCTCCAATGTAGGAGAGAGGTGTTCTGCCGCCTGCGCCACCTCAGCTCCTGGCTTCTGGAGCTTTCGGAGCATCTCGTCTTGTCTCTCCCCTGTTACGTCATCATCCTGCTGCCTGGCTCCCGTTGCCCGAAGGCTCAGCTGCACACAGAGCCTGGCAGCCCATGCGCCTTCTATATTTTTTTTTTTTATTTTACCGGGAGGTCCCAGGGATCGAACCCAGGTCCCTCCATATGGCAGACGGATGCCCAAGCATTTGAGCCACATCCGCCCCCCCAAAGGCAGATTTTAAAAGGAGTTAACCTCTTGTACATTAATCCTTTATTAAACTTTTTTATAAGGAGGTACCGGAGATTGAACCCGGGACCCCGTACATGGGAGGCAAGTACTCAACCACTGAGCTACACCTGCTCCCCCAATTTTTTTTTTCCTAATACCAGTTTTATGGGATCAAAGAATTACAAGGGAGATCTGTATATCCAAGTGTTCTGACCATGTAAGTATATACATCCAGTTGAAGAATTCCAGGTGTGTAATGTGTGTAAATATATATAGTTAGAAGTACAGGTGTTGTTAGTAAGCATTTATTTAAAATCTTCTCAAATCTGCCCAATGGATCAGTTTTTGTGCTCTCAGTCTGCTATATCTTCCTCCTGGTAACTTATAAAGAGTGTTCTCTCCCATCCTGCATCTCCTCTAAACCAAAGAGGTCCAGTTCCTTCAGGAAATGCTGAACCTCAGGCCACAGGGTGCTGTTGCTGTTTCTGTCTTACTGGAAGAGTGAAGGTTTAGAATCAATAATTATTGCTAACTCACTGTCTTCTCCTGAAGCTGTACCGTGTTCCCGTCCCTACTACTTGCAGTTGGTTATCTCTTAGTAGATTCCCCTATAGACAGCATAGTTTTCTGATTGGATGACTATCATAACAAATTGCCTACTTACCAACAATGGCAAATTAGCCCTGGGGTGAGAGCCAAGGAAGGGTTAATTAAAAATGGATGGCAGTGATGCCCTGACCTCGTAGTCAGGGCCCAGTAACAATGTACAAGCAGCCCTCAGCCTGCCTTAACGAGTAGGCAGCTCATTTGTGAATGAGGAATTAATAAATAACACAGTGCTTAGGGAGTAGGTGTTAAACTTGCCTACTAAAACCTTTATTAGATAGCTTGTTAATGATAACTGAAAATCAAAATATGGTCTCTTCGGTAATTCCAATGTGCTTAAGTTTCTGAGTGAAATAACTTCCTGATTCCATAAGAGTTCAAAGTCAAACCATGTAGTGTGCTGGGAGCAGCAAAGGCTTTGTGACTCTGCTTCTGAACTGTATCTTTAGTGAACTTCCACTAGAAAAGCAGTGAAACCAGTGTAACATCTACGTTCCAGGATGGGGTGAATTAAGTACTGTCAGCGGACTTGGACTTAATAAATGCTATTCCATTCCAAGCTCTGGACCTTCAGTGGTGATGGAGCCAAAACTGTTCCTGGAGCCACCTCCACCCTTCAGGAGAGAGGGAGGGGAAGGAGACCCTGTAGGGCTCTATTGAGTGCACAGCTGAATCAGAAATCTTTGCCTTTGCTTCTCCCACTTATACTACATAGCCAGTGCTCATAAGGTCACCATTTTTTAGCAATTCAGACATAGTAAGATACCTTTATCTTTTAATTGCATTAAATTATATGTCAAGTGAGTTTTGGGTTACTTCCTATGCCGTGCAGGTATCATGTCAAGATTCTTTGGGGTCTTTATAGATGAAATAAAGATTCCTTGGTTAAGTAGTTGCCCCAGTCTTGTTTGGGGGACAGGGCTTGAATGCAGATCTCTGTAGCCCTCAGTGTCCCAAGTATGGTGCTAAAGTAAGCAGCCAGTTCTCTCTCGAAGTAGGTTGGTTATTGTAGCATCCTTCCATCATCTATATTTCCCACTTCTGCCTTTTTTCTCCGTTGAAGAGTAGTATTGACCAGACTGGTCCAGTTTGCACAACCCCTGGTCTAAGTAAACTCAGGGAGCTTGGCCAGCTTAGCTATCAGTGCAGATAATTGTCACATACTAAATTGGCATCTTTTGGGAATACACTCTTGGGTACTTGTCTTCCTGAATGGAAACACTAGTGTCTGGACTGTTTTGAAGATGTGGGGGAGAGATTTCAGTGTCCTTATGATGGACAGGAAAGGGGGGCAGGATTTTAGGAATAAAGATGACATGTAGGCCACATCCTTCAGGTAGCCAGTAGGATGACCATCATCCTGGGAAGCCAGTAGAATGACCACAAATATCTATTTGATAAGGTATTAGCTTCCTATAATGCCAACCTTGGCTGGAAGGCAGACTTGAAAGCAGCTTGCTGCTAGGCGTGCACCTTAAGTCTGGTGGCCTGATGACTGCAAACAAATAGCACCTGGCCATACCTCACTGCTCCAGAGGAGCTGCCTTACTCTAAACTGTGTTTAAGAATCAGGTTAGTTACCACCTTACCTACCCTCCTGCCCCACCTGGCATCTACACCACATGTACCTTGTGGTTTTATTTTTGAGGAAGTGTCTGGAAAGTTTGCTGAAAGCAAAATATGATACAACACCCATTTGTAAAGATGTTTGTTTCCTGCCTCATTTCCTTCTCTGAAGCAAGAGGAGATTGGGGTGGGGGGAGGGCACATTTTGTAGCATCAACTCCCTGCATGATTTCAAAGTTGCTCATTTGAAGCCTACCAGTGCCTCAAGTTCTATAAAGCAGTAATGACCCCTTTCAGAAATTGCCCTTCACAGTAACCGAGGGGATCTGGTGAGAAGTCGTCCCACTGCTCTTCAGCAGAGGACAATTTGGTAGACAAAGGGGCAGAAGGAGGCCCACCTCTCAGAAATTAAAATGTCACAGGTTATAAAATCTGGATCAATCTTGAATGAATGTTGAATTTATGTTCTGTAATTTCTATTGAGATTGTTCTCACCCCTATTTTGATTCATCAGCATCCTCCTCGGAGAAGTTCTTGAAATAAAACACGTGCAAGTTCCCAAGAAGACAAGCTCAGAGCAGGGGATTCTGTATTTTTATGAAGGTGAAACAAGTGCTGAAAGTGCTGAGACCAGCAAGAATTCCTTCTGTAGGCATTCAGGGGGCACCGGGGGGGGGGGGGGTCCTGGTGCTCCATGTGAGGCAGAGCCATCCGGCCCCATTTTTCTACGCCTTTGTAGCCTCCCTGGCTGACCTGGCTTTTACAGGCTCATGTGCCCTAACTGCTCCCCTCTACCTCCCCTGGGTCCTTCACAGGGAGGCAGCCCAGGCACCTGGCCTCTGGCAAGTCTACACTGACCATCTTCTTGCACTAGAGCAGGTGGTGATGTGGAGCTGCCCAGCTCAGCCCTGGAGATTGGACCTGAGGCATGATTTCCTCGTTGCTGAAATAGTAATTGTCAAGTTGAAGCAAACTACCACAAGCCCGCTGCGGTTCCAGTATGTGGGCTCTCCAGCCTCCACGGCTCTGTGAGGTGTCTGAGCTGTCAGGGGAGTGCCAGCAAGTTAGTGGGGCTGGCAGGGCGGGTGCAGGCCAATTCCCGGGGTCTCCCGGCAGCCAGTGGGGGGGAAGCAATGGGGGCTGCTGAGAGGCCCAAAGTGGGTCAAGTGTGTGTGGAGGTCTTCCGTGGTGCCAGACACTCCCAGGCTGCAATCCAATGATGGGTAAGCCCAGCCCTGCCCCAGGACTCAGGCTACAGACAGGAAGTGGCCCCAGGATCACCTCCCACCTCCGTAACCCGGACCCTCAGCCCCATCTCAAACAGCCCTGGGCAGAACCCAGCGGAGCTGTCCCTGCCCCAGACTAGGGGCTGCACGGGCCCACCCGGCCCTCCCATAAGCTCCAAGAGAACATGAGCCTCCCCGCCCCTGGTCAGCCATGAAGCCTGCTCATTCATGGTGCATTTTTTCCAGCAAAGCCCAGTTTAAACAGAAGCTGCCCTGGCAGAATTCACCTCCCACTTCTGTGCTCCACTGCACCTCACAGTCAGCCCTGCAGTTTACCATCTAACTGGTGTAAACTGACTGACAGCCAAGAGTCAGCAAGCTAAGCGCTTGACCTCATTGAATCCTCACAGCAGCCTACAGTTAGTGCCGTTTGATGTGATGAAACTGAGGGATGGGGAGATTGAGTTAACTTGCTGAGGGACACACAGCTAGAAATTGGGGTACCAGTGTTCAAGTCAGGTCTGTGGGAGCCAGGCTCCAGGCCGCAGTACCCTCAGCTCCAGCAGTCGGTGGGCTCCCTGCACTGCGTACACCCCTACTGCAGGCCAAGGCTTGCTTGGGCTCCCCTCAATGCCCAAGCCTGGAGCCCTCCTTCACCAACATGAGGCCAAGGGCTGGGTGGCAGTGTCATGAGGCCCTAGGGGAGGTCCCAAGACCCCCAAAACGGGCAAAGGCCACACCAAGTCTGGTTTTGCTGAGAAAAGACGGGGTCCCCTGGGGGAGCAGAGAGGGATGTGAGCGGCCAGCCTCTCAGTATGGAGACACCTTCCATTAGTGCCTTGGCTCCAGGTGCCCAGAGAGCTAGTGTCACAGCTAAGTGACCATCAACCAAATGGCTCTGAGGCCCCATCCTGTTGCTCTAGGCACTAGGTAAGAACTGGTCTTGTGGAGTGGCCCAAAAGACCTGTCACACAGCCTAGCATTGGGCAATTGGGCGTTCTTTGCTCAAGAAGGGGCAGCAGGAGGGATTTAGGTTAGACCTGAGAAAGAACTCCATAGTGAGAGCAAATTTGTTCCAACCCTGGGGACCTTAGGCACCCTCTCCTGATCCGAGGTCCCAGTACTGCCTGGGCCTGACCCCAATGCCTCTCCACACACCTTGTTTCCACCAGCCCGTATGAGATAAGCCAAGTGTCCTGAGGGTGGAGGAGGTGGCATCTGGAGAGAGGCCAAGATCATGGGGCCGGGTCAGGAAGTCCTGCCTCTCCTCCAGCCAGGTCTGATGTAAGAAGCTCTTTTCTGTGCCTGGCTCCTCCCTTGGGAGCCCCCCGTCATCAGGCCTCCACGCACATAGGTGTTCACAGCAAGCAGGAGAGCCCCATGGTTGGGAGCTTGGCCTCGCGGCCAGGCTGCCTGGGCTTCCGCGTCAGCTCTGCAGCAGCCCCCAACGTTTCAATCTCTCTCTGCCTCAGCTGTCCTCCCTATAGCACTTACAGACTCTCGTTATTTTTCTTAAGGCGAAACTCACATGGCAGAAAATGAACCATCTTAAAGTGAACAATTCAGTGGCATTTAGTACATTCACAAGGTTGTGCAGTCATCCCCACTATGTAGCTCCAGAACGTTTCATCACCCCAAAAGGAAACCCCATACCCATTAGCAGCCACTTCCCTCTCCCCCCCCCCCCCCCCCCCCCGTTAGAGTCCTTTTGAGGATGAAATGTGATCATAAATATAAAGCACAACAGGCCCTGACCCAGGGTAAGTCCTTCCTGTTACCACTCAGTGGGAAGGGGGAGCGGCGACTCGGTGGTAATGAACTTGATGCCTGCTTTATAAAAGTTTCAGTTAAGCTGTACATTTTATTTTTCCTTCAGTTGATATTTCACATGAAAAATGTTTTTAAAAATTATATCTCCCTCCCCCAAAAATTTTAAGTCTTTCATCTATTCATTCCCTCCATTTTTGCTCATTGCTTTTTTGTCAGTTCCTGCCTTTTGCTCACCCGCAAACGAGCCAGGTGTGGCTGGGCAGGCACCGCGGCCTGGAGGCTGCAGGACAGGGCACTGGGCAGGCGCTTTCGCAAGAGTGGAAAGACCGCCGGGTGGACAGGAAGGAAGTGCCGAGGGCCGGCGACCCCACGCCCAGGCTGGGCTTCTGCTGAACTAGAACATCCCACAGGAAAGGGCCCTGCACGGACCCTCCTGCACCACCGGGCTCGTTTCCAGAATGTGAACAGCATCCTCGTGAGAAACGGCACAGCACCTGCCACTCGGGCTCCCTGTCCCTGCTCAGCCCGGGCACCTGCACCCCGGCTCCCACACCATAGAGGAGTTCGGGCAGTTTCTGGACTTGGGGAGAACGGCAGTCCACAGAATGTGCATGTTTGCGTCTGGCTCCTTCCCCTCAACTTCGTGTCGGGACGTTGCACGAGGCACCGGCTGGGTCTCTGCCATTGCCCACCAGGGCCCGCGGCAGCCCCCTACCTTCTGCGTGGGAATATCCAGAGAAATGGCCCGAGAGCGCGTGCAAGGCTCGTCACACCTTGCACGCTGCAGGTGGGGCGGGGAACGGGTTTACTCTGGTAGGAACCTATCAAGAAATCCTTCAACACCATTTCATAAGAGGAAAAACAGCAACAACCGTGACCTCGACAGGGTCACGTCGACAGTCAAACCCACTTGCACCAGATCTCAGCCGTCAGCCCCCAATAAGATGGGTCCCTAGGGTTCTCAGTGCTGTCCAAATCAGCCATCGTCTCTCAGTTTTTCCTCTTCTTGAAATCTGCACATCTGGTCCAGGGAGGCAGGAGCCGCGGCCACTTGCCCTGTGGCCTTGGCCAAGCTCTTTAACCCCCAGGCCTCGGTCCAGAAGCAGCACCTGCCGGTGGAGCCCAGAGCAACGCTGGATGTCACCATTTCCTGCCCCCACGTACTCAGTGCACTCGCTGCCTGTAGCTGTTTGATGTTATTGATGAATTACAAAAAGAAATAATGACCTTGTGGAGAGAGAGCAGCTGAGGCCAGAGAGGAACGAGCCCCGGGAAGAGAGGAACCCAGGAAGCCTGAACCCTTGGTAGATGTCGGCAGCCATCTTGCCCCAACACGTAGCAATGGACCTTGGTGAGGGAACTAACTAATGCTTTATGGCCTGGTAACTGTAAGCTTCTATCCCAAATAAACACCCTTTATAAAAGCCAACTGGTTTCTGGTATTTTGCATCAGCACCCCTTTGGCTGACTAATACACCGCCTCACCCAGGAGACACCAAGCCCCGGGGCCCAATCGGCCTGGCCCAAGCTCTGCAGCAGTCTGCAACCCGTAGGTCCTGGATGCCACTCACGCTCAGCCACATGCGCATACACACGAACGTGCACTTGACACCTGCAAACACGGCCTTGGAGGCATAGGCGCGTTCAGTCCGTCACCCTCCAACCTAATGGCGGAGCCACGCCATGCCCGGCAGCCTTGGGGCTAGAGCCCCCATCCAAACAGGCAGTCCTTGCCCTCCCAGGCCTCACCTTCTGGGAGGGACAGACACAGGAAAAGAATAAACTGTATGCCAATCATGATAAGCACTCTGAAGGAAAATAAAGCCAGGAGGGGGGTGGTGAAGGTGTGAAGTTTTGCTATTTTCGTGACATTAGCAAGGAAGGCCTCTGGAGGAGGTGGCATTTGGGCAGAGACCAGTAGGAAAAGAGAGAGGAGGTTACAGATTGGTGGGGGAAGTGGGCCACTGGCAAACAACAAGTGCAAAGGCCCTGAGGTGGGAGCAACTCCACATGTTCCAGGAAGAGCAGAGTGGAAGGTGGTCGGATCAGCCAGGAGAAGGGTGGTGATGGGCCCACCCCACCCTCTGGGGCTTGGTAGGCCAAGGAAGGCCAAGGGCCAGCACATCCCTGTGCACATGTGCATGCAGTCACTCACGTCCACACGGGAGAAGCCTGAAGAGTCCCCAGAAACTGAAAGAAGAAGCTAACCCCTTCCTGGACCCCCCTGCCCCGGCCTGCTCCCCGCCCCCCAGCCCAGATGCAACAGCAGCGACTTCCTCTTTCCAGGCTCTTAAATAGGCGCAGCCCGGAGCAGCCGGGAGCCGAGTTCCCGCCGCTGCGCAGCCATGGGCGACACCTTCATCCGCCACATCGCCCTCCTGGGCTTCGAGAAGCGCTTCGTCCCCAGCCAGCACTACGTGAGTAGCCTGTGAACTTGCCGGGCGTGAGCGCGGGCCCCGATCCTGGGCCCAAGGCGGGCACGTGGGCGCGCAGGTGGCGGGGAGACGGTGCCCTCCCTTCTCGGCACCCGCCCCCCGTCGGGCACTCCCGGATGGGGTGAGGACTAGGGAGGCCAGGGCTTGGGCTAACGACTCCCCGTCTTTGGGCCTCAGCCCGCCCCTCTGGGTCCACAGCGGATGTGGATCTCTTGGCAGCCCCAGCCCCTGGGCCTCGACCCCGGCCCGCGGCCCCCTCCCAATTCCCGCCCCCGCCAGCCCACCTCACTGCTCCTCAGGCCCAGCCAGGAGTCTCCGCTCCACGTGCACGTCCACGACCCTGCAGCCCCCAGGGCTCAGTTCCAGGCCCGCTCCTCCGGGGAGCCCTCCCTGACCACCCCTGCTCTCAGGGGGGTGGGCCCCTTAAGCCCCCATGGTGTCAGTTACATTGGAGTCTTGTCCCTTCCAGTAGGATGACATCCCACAGGGGCTAAGAAAGTATCCCCTCCTGCCCCAGAGTGGCTGGGGAAATGTCTACCCAGATATAGTCACCCCAACAAAGGGTCCCCAACCCAGGGGACTGCCCAGGAGGAATTGCATTTACTAAGCTCCTGCTATGTGCTTAGTCCTTTCTTTTTCCTTTGTAACTTTTTATTTTGAAATCATTTCAAATTTAAAGAAAGGTTGTAAAAATTGTAAAAGTAATAACTCCACTATCCTTCACCCCAGCTCGTTTTCTCTTTCTCTCTCTGATTATAAATATTCTGAATCATTAGAGAGTAAGTCTGATGATGCATGTTTCTTAACCCCCAAGTACTACAGTGTTCCTTAAAATCAAGGACATTCTCTTACATAACCACACTGCAAATGTGTTCAAATCCGGAAATGACCAGCGATACAGCAGTGTATTCTAACCCACAGACCTTGTTCCATCTCACCAGCACTCCTAACAGTAAACTTGTTCAGGTCCAGGATCACAAGGTGCATTTAGTTGCATCATCTCCTTCATCTTCTTCAATCTAGAGCAGTCTTAGTCAGCTTTTCTTTGTCTTTCTCAACTTTGACATTTCAAAAAGAGCAGGCCATTTATTTTGCAGAATGTCCCTCAATTTGGGTTTGTCTGATGCTTCATCATTAGATTCAGGTTTGCATCTATGGCAGGAGTAGCTAAGAAGTGGTGCTGTTTTGGGTAGAGTGATAATTTCTTCTGTATGTTCCCCAAGTGTCCTGTTTCTATATAGAACATTCCCCTTCATATATACCCAAATAGAAGCAAAATATATACTTTAACAAAAAAAAGCAAAATAAAACAAAAAGAAGTGGTGCTGTGTTCTCACTGTATCCAAGCAGGTGGCACATTATTTTGATTTGTTTCAATATTGGTGATGTTAATTTTGGTCACTAGGGCGTGGAGGTTTCCTCCCAGTTTTTCCAGTGTAAAGTTACTATTTTTCCCTTTGTAATGAATACCTAACCTGTGGGGAGATTCTTTGAAACTAATGTGAATATCCTGATTCTTCTATAGTCATTGATGGCTCTTGCTTGAATCAAATTATTATAAAGACTGTCAAATGTTAATTTTTTGTTTTATCATTCCTTCTGCATTTACAAGTTAGCATTCTACTGTTAGAAAGTACCTTCCCTTCTTCCTTTCTCCCCCTCCCTCTCTCTTTTTCTATTAGTATAGAGGCATGGATTCTTATTTTATTCAGTGGGTTATAATCCACCACTAGCATTATTTATTTCAGTGCTCACATACCTTAGATCTGACTGGTGGGAGCCCTTCAAACTGGCTCCAGTGCCCTTTGGGTGAGTCCCGTGAGTCTTAGAGAACATTCTTACTTTCTGGCCCAAGTTGTTCCAGGCTTACGCTCGGCTTTCCTTGCCCCAGTCCTGGACTCGTAGGAGCCGTTTCTCTCAGGAGCCCTGGTTTTGTAAGTAGGACATGGTGTTTAGAAACCAAGGTCTAAGCAGTAGGTGTGCTCACTGCTGTTGGCTGCATTGCTCATTCCTTTCATTGGACAGAACCGGGGATAATGACAACTCTCAGCATTTGATATTTATAGCCCCTTTCTCCTACTGTGAGAACCGTGGCTCCCAACAGCAATATATTTACCACGTTATTCAATCCTAAAACTCACGTAAAATCGTTCCAGATTTACTATACCCAACCTACAATTAACAATCAATCTACTAATCTATTATTTCAAGCTTAAGTTTTCTTTGCAGTTCTTTTTGCTTTTAGACTAAGGGTTGTGAAAGTACCATGACAAAAAGTTGAAGATTTCTTTTTCTTTTCTTTTTCCTAATGTCATTATTTTATCCATTGATATACAGTTAGGTTTGTTTGCAATTTTGAGGGGTTTAAAAATAAACCTTGGGAAGCGGCTGTGGCTCAATCAGTGGGGCTCCCGTTTACCATATGGGAGGCCCCGGGTTCGGTTCCCGGGGCCTCCTGGTGAGGGCAGGCCCGCCCGCGCAGCGTGGTTGGCTGACCCAGCGAGCACGGGCAGCAGGGGGGGGATAAATGAATAAATAAAAATAAAATCTTAAAAAAAAAAAAAAAATAAGCCTTGCTGATTTAAGTTTTTGAGTGTGAAAAATATTAATGTGTCCGAATATAAAAAAAAGATACTCTCAGAGACTTATCATTTTGGTTTATCTTTCCTCTGTTTTTTTTTTTTTGTTTGTTTGTTTTTTGCAAAAATAGGGTATATATATGAATATATACTTATTTTTCCTACTTTATTACATACAAGGTAATAAACAAAGTAAAGACTATATGCACTTTTAAAAATTTTGCTGTAATATCCTGGAAGTCACTCCAAATTGGATTGCAGAGCCTTTCTTACTCTTTTTCTACATATTCCATTGTGCAGATATACTACAACTTATTCAGTCTCTTTTACTTGGTCATTTGTTTTCAATATTTTACAATTACCTAATAATCAGGCGTTTCTCTTATTATGAGTAAAGTTGAACACCTTTTTATGTGTTTATCTACACGTGTGAGTTTGCTATGACATGTCTGTTCATGTTATTGCCCATCTTTCTATCAGATTTTTTGGTCTTTTTTTTTTCCCTCAAATTTAAAAGTTCTTTATATATTGGAGATCTTATCCCCTAATTTGTGATATATGTTCCAAATATTTTTTCCAGTTCATCATTTGTCTTTTAGCTTTAAGTTTTTATGCAGAATTAAAATATATATATATTTATTTTTTATTTTTCTTCATCGCTCCCTTCCCCCAGATGCTTTGCTTGTCTGTCTGCTCATTGTTTGCTCACCTTCTCCAGGAGGCACCAGGAAGCAAACCCAAGACTGAACCCAGGACCTCTCACATGAGAGGCGAGTGCCCAACAGACTGAGCCACATCTGCTCCCCATGCAGAATTTTAAAACAACTTTTATGCATTTGAATTTCTAGTCTTTGGATTTTGAGTCATAGTTAGAAAGCCTTTCTGTACACTCACATCATAAGGGAATTCACCCATGTTTCCTTCTAGCACCTGTGTGGCCTCATTTTTTCCATTTAGAGTTCTGATCCATTTGAAATTTAGTCTGGTATTTGGCATAAGATATGAATCAGATTTTATCTTTTCCCCTAAGGCTAGCCAGTTGTCTCAACACCAAGTTTTCAAAAATCGACTTTTACTCCTGTCATCTGAGATGCCAACTTCATCATATATTACATTTCCATATGTACGTGGATCTGTTTCCAGATTTCCTTTTCATTCCACGGGTCTTCCACTCATGCACCAATGTGACGCTGTTTTACTTGTAGGGATTTTATTGCCTGTTTCAGTATCTTGTAGGAATCGTCTTCCCTTATAGCTCTTATTTTTTAGGGGTTACCTAATAGTCTGTTTCCCCCCATTCTCGTTTATTTACATAGTATCTATGGCTGTACTACAGCCAGATCTGGGTGTTGGGAGAGAGACAATATGACCGGCAGAGCCTAAAATGTGTATTACCCGGCCCTTTACCGAGAAAGTTCCCTGGTTTAAGATATGGTTCCTAATGCTGCACATCAGAATCATTTGAAGTTTATTCAGGAAGCCGCCTGAAGTTCATGTTTGTTTTTTAAAGCAGCTCCATTGAGATATAACTCACACCACACAACTCATCTATTTAAAGTTTACAATTCAGGGGCTTTAGTATATTCGGAGCTGAGCATCCATTACCACAATCTATTTTAGAATGTTTTAGTACTCCCAAAGGAAACTGCTGCCTGTCAGCAGCCTCCATCCAGTCCTCCTGCCCCGGCAAGCCCAGATGGATTTTCTGTTTCTCTAGATTTGCCTATTCTGGAGCTTGTATATAAATGAAAGCATACACCGTCTTCCTGACTTCTGTCATTGCTTGGACGTAGCCCTCTCTGTATGTCACCTCTCCTAACTCCCAGGGCAGTCCTAGGAGATAGGTCCTACTTCTACCTCCCATTTCCAGGTGAGGAAACTGAAGCTCAGAGAAATAGACCGTTGTGCCCAGAGTCACAGAGCTGGAGAGCGGCTGCTCCCGGGACCACGAAGCGCGGACCCTCCCTAGGGCTCAGGCTGCCCCCAAGGAGCCCCTGCCCCACACCTGCGAGCTTCCACCAGGGGTTGGGGGGCGGCCCAGGTGCGCAGCAAGCCTCCCGTGGGAGCTGAACAAACCTCCTACCCGCCCAGGTGTACATGTTCCTGGTGAAATGGCAGGACCTGTCCGAGAAGCTGGTTTACAGGCGGTTCACCGAGATCTACGAGTTCCACGTGAGAGCCTGGGGAGGGGCGGGGAGCACGGAGCGGGGAGCGATCCGCGAGCGCCGCGTGAGCGGGGCGGGGCGGCCCCAGTGGTTAAAGGAGGCGCCTGCCCCGCCCGCAGCCAGCAGCACCCCCGAGGTTTCCATCCCTGGCCTTGCTTCTTCAACTGATGACCGCCGGCCAAATAAGACCCACCCACAGCGTCAGGCGCTGCTGGCCGCTGCCTTATTCTTGTCTCCAGGTTACACTTTTGAAAGCTGTCAATGCTGATAGGTGCGGGGCCCCACCTCACCGCTTTACACCGTTTTAGGTTATTCCATGTATGATTAGCTCCTTTTAGTAACCAGTATTGGACTCATTCATTCATTCCACAAGTATTTATTGAGCCCCTCCTGAATGCCAGGCATGTCCAGGTGGTGAGCAGGACACATTTAGCAGGTGGTGAGGATTCAAAAAGCAGATTCAATTCCTTGCCTTCCCTTGTAGATCTTAAGTTCCAGCAGAAGGGTCAGGATAACAAGCAATTAGTAATTTACATAGTATGTTAGGTGGTGGTAAGTACTATGGAGAAGGACAAAGCAGGGGAAGGGAATGGGGAGGGCTGAGGGAGGAGGGGCAATTTCCAGTGATGTGTTGGGTCAGGGGAGGCCTCATTAAGGAGATGATATCTGAGCAAAGACTTCAAGGAGGTGAGAGAGAAGGAGAGAGTGAGCTATGCAAGTATCCGGGAGGAGAGCATTCCAGGCTGAGGGAACGGCAAGTGCAAAGGCCCTAGAGCAGCATGCCTGGAGTGTTCCTGGGTGGCTAGAGCAGAGTGAGCAGCGGGAGGGTGGTGGCAGAATCGGGGGTGGGGACCGTCATGAGGCTTTGGGCTTCTGCTCTGGGAGGGTTAGGAGCCAGGGGAGGGCATGATCCAACTTAGGTTTGAACAGGAACCCTCTGGCTGCTGGACTGAGGCTAGACAGGAGTGAACCAGGGAGAGAGAGATTCCTAGCGGGGCACAGTGGAGGCAGAGGGTGTGGTGAGAAGGGGACCGATTCTGGATAGATTCTGGGAGGGGAGCCCAAAGGACTTGTTGGTAGCTTGGATTGGGGTGGGTGAGAAGGAGAGAGGAATCAATGATACCACCGACATTTCTGGCCCTGAGACCATAGGAAGGGTATTTAGCTTTTTCCAATTTTGTGCTTTTATGGACAGTATTGTGATAAAGAATATTCTTTCACATTCCTTTTCTTTTATGTCTAGAAAACCTTAAAGGAAATGTTTCCTATTGAGGCAGGGGACATCAACCCAGAAAACAGGATCATCCCCCACCTCCCAGGTGAGGGACGGGGCTGAGTCACCTGGGCTGGGTCACCTGTGCAGGACCTCCTCACCTGTCCTCCAAGCAGCCCCTTCCCACTCCTGCCCCTCTGGGACCAACCCCAGTGAATGTGCTCACTGGTTCCTGGGGCACTGCCTTCCCTGCAGCCCCGAGGTGGTTTGACGGGCAGCGCACGGCCGAGACCCGCCAGGGCACCCTCACCGAGTACTTCAGCACCCTCATGAGTCTGCCCGTCAAGATTTCCCGCTGCCCCCACCTCCTCAGCTTCTTCAAAGTGCGCCCCAACGACCTCAAGCTCCCCACGGACAGCCAGTGAGTCACCTCCTCCTCCTCCCACCAGGCAGGAGAGGGGAGGGGGGTGTTACTTCCCAGATGAAGGGACCAAAGCTCAGACAGGAGAAGTGACTTCCCCAAAGTAACACAGCTGTAAAGAGAAGGCGGCAGGACCCCGAATCTGACCTGTGTGCCCTGGAAGTCCCCACCTTGACTCCTCCAAGCCTCAGGGTGCTGGGGGCAGCACTCTGGGCTGGGGGCCAGAAGCCCTGGGTTTTCATCATCCCGTGGGGCCTGGAGCGAGTAGGAACTGCCCTCTGAAATCCAGCGTCTCCACCTGTAATGGGAATGGGGACGATCAGACGCAGTTACCAACTGTGAAGTGCAGAGGCCTGCGAGGACATGAGGGTGGACAGCCTCTGTTTACTGCTCAGCCTGCTTCGGGCCCCTGACGCCCTTTCTCACCTCTTTCTCTGCCTGCCCCTTCTCCGGAGGCTCCTGTACTCCAGGCCCTGCTGAGAGGTCGCAGGGGAAGGTGCTTTCCCACACCTGGCAGGCTGGGGAAGGCCCCCCTCTCTCTGTCCTCCTCTGGTCATGGGGAAGCCCGGGGGGGAGCCTCCAGGCCTGCGTCTGCCCCTCTCCAAGGCCCCGCAAGCTGCCTGTTGCTCCAGCCATTGCCTGTGGATCCCTGAAAGCACACTCTGGTCCGAGGAAGGCCAGCTCCCATTTGCCCCAGGGGTGATGGAGGGGAGTCAGCTCCCCGTTGCCTGCAACCTGCAGGTTCCCGCAGAGCCGTGAGCCACGGGAAATGGCCCCTGAGCTGACAAGAGCCTTTTCCGAGCCTAGTGCTCAAGGAGAAGGACCTTTGCTGTCTTCTCAGACATCGCCCCCCCCACCTTAGGGTCTGCGGGAGGCTGTGGGCCCCGCTCCCTTCCCGTCCCCCGCTCAGGCTGGCCGAGCAGACAGCCCGTCTCCCCTAAAACCTGCTTCCTGGCAGTCCAGATGCTACCGTCTTACCGTAGTGGCTCCTCCGTCTCACAGGATCCTTTTTCCCTTGGGAAGTTCTTCTGTGGGTCTGCCCTGAGCTTCCCCTTCCCGGGGGGGAGGGGAGCTGAGAGTCTAAGCCAGAGTGCTTATTCTCTCCCTCAGGGTGAAGAAGCCAGAGACATACCTGGTGCCCAAAGATGGCAAGAGCAACGCAGCAGGTGAGAGGGCAGGGGCGGCCAGGCACCCAGTCACCCCGAGGGGGCTGTTGTCACAGCGAGGGGCCCAGAGCACCGGCTGTGCAGGGCAAAGGGCAGGAGGTCAGAGCAGGTTGTGCAGGCTCTTGGGTCTTTGGGGGTCGCTGCTCCCTCCCCTCCGTGGGTCCTGAGCCCAGCCCAGCCCCTGGCTAGGGGAGAGGAGGGGTCGGGAGGGCGGAGGCGGATGTTTGTGGATGAGTGAATGGATTTGGGGGAGCAAAGGTGGCAAGGCAGGGGCCTGACAAGATCTGGTCTTTGTTGTGCAATAGCTGTTACTAACACTGCCCAGCATTTCCGAAGCCCTTACTTTGTGCTAGGCGCAATTTAAACTGTTCCTCATGTATTCACTCATGGAATCCTCTCCCTATAACTATGGAGAATACGTACCGAGGATTATTATCCCCATTTGACAGCTGGTCAAACCGAGGCTTGGTTTAGGGTGAGAAGCTTGCCAAGTGTCACACAGCTACTAAGTGGTAGAGTCAGGATTTGAACCCAGACCTGGAGATGCCAGGACGAGTACGCTGGACCCCTGCCTGCGCCACCAAGTGCGGTGCAGGGCCCTGCAGCATCTGCTCCCGGGGCTGGGTAGAGATGCAGACTCACAGCAGCTGCCCCTTAGCAAGACCCGGGCCACGCGTGTGCCCATTAAAGCCGAGAGGCGCCGCCCGAGGCCACGTGCCAGCCCCACAGAGGAGGAGGCGTGGGAGGCGTGCGGCCCGGGCGGGCACGTCCTGGGTGCTCAAAAGAGGAGCTTGTCTTTGCGGCTTGACAGTTTCCAGGCGTCCACTCCGGGGGCCTGGGACTGGGGGTGGCAGCCGGGGCCGCCTGTTCTGGTGGCCTGTGGGGGGGACCCGCGGCGCCCACTCACCCCCTCCCCTCTGCCCCAGACATCACGGGCCCCATCATCCTGCAGACGTACCGCGTCATCGCCGACTACGAGAAGGGCTCTGGCTCCGAGATGGCCCTGGCCTCGGGCGATGTGGTGGACGTGGTGGAGAAGAGCGAGAGCGGTTAGTGCCCCTGCCCTGTCCCGGAGGCTGGGGACCCTCTCAGGGGGCGGCGGGAGGTACCTGCATTCCCCATGCCGTGGCCGTGCACTGAGCGTGGGCTAGTGGGCGGGCCCGGTGCCCAGGTGTGCACGTTGTGTGTGATGTGGGTTCCGAGCTGCAGTTCTGTGACTCTCTGGGTGTGTGATTGCAGCAGCGAGCGCAGCCATCCTGGAGGACGCGAGGTTTCTGATGCCTGGGTGTTGTGTCCTCACCTACCAGCCCACCTGCCCCCTGGGGCGCTGCCAGGCCCCGCCCCTCATTCACCTTCCCACACTTCTGGCACAGGCTGGTGGTTCTGCCAAATGAAGGCAAAGCGCGGCTGGGTCCCGGCATCCTACCTGGAGCCCCTGGACACCCCCGATGAGTCAGAGGACCCGGATCCCAACTATGCAGGTGCTCTCTGCCCACCAAAGACCTAGGGGTGTGGGAGGAAGGGGCAGGAGGGGACCCAGAGATGTCAAGAATCCAAAACTGCTTTGGGTCTGACATGACTGTGGGCTAAGGCCCCACTGTCTCTGGCTTTTGGGGACCTGGGTGGGTGGTGGCACCCTAGGTCAGGACAGGGTACCAAGAGGTGGAGCAGGGGTTGGGGGTGCAGCGAGGAGGTCAGCCTGGGACATGTGATGGCCACGGGCATCCGGCCAGTCCAGCAGGAAGCTGGATGTTGAGCAAGCCCGAGGTGCAGGAAGGAGGGCTGCCTGGAGGAGGGGATGCATCATCACTGACCAGAGGGGAAAACTGGCAGCTCCCAAGCTGGATGGGGCCCAAGTGAATTTTGAGGGGAAAAATTAGAATTAGTTGTCCCTATTTTAAAATTGATGGGAAGTGGCTGTGGCTCAATCAGTGGGGCTCCCGTTTACCATGTGGGAGGCCCCGGGTTCGATTCCCGGGGCCTCCTGGTGGGGGCAGGCCCGCCCGCATGGCGTGGTTGGCTGACCCGGTGAGTGCAGACAGCAAGGGGGGGATAAATGAATAAATAAATAAAATCTTAAAAAAAAAAAAAAAAAAATTGAGAAATGCCACAACTTAATGTGGATTTATGCCTTCTCTTTAAAAACCGGAAAGATGCTGACACTGGGCCAGCACCACATGCCAGCGCTTGGTTGGAGCTGAGCAGTTCCCGGTACCTTGTGGGACAGGCATATGCCCTCCACCCACCTGCTTTGCATCTGCAACTTCTAGTATTTAGGTGCTTGGCCAGACCTCTGAAGTTATGGGATCTGGTGGCCTCCGGTTCCTCTGAGGAGTGGGCAGGAGGAGGAGCAGGCAGGAGGAGGGAGGAGAGGTGGAGAGGGTGGACGGGTGGATCCAACGAGGAGAGCAGATGCAGAGAGCCCTGTGCTGGGCAGGCCCTCACATCACACGCCTCTCCCTGCCCTGGCTCAGGCGAGTCCTACGTCACCATCAGAGCTTACACCGCTGTGGAAGAGGACGAGGTGTCCCTGACTGAGGGTGAAACCATCGAGGTCATTCATAAACTGCTGGACGGCTGGTGGGTCATCAGGTAGGAGAGCGCCTCGCCTGCCCACTGTGCTGCCCTGAGATCAACCCTGGGGGTGCAGGCCCCGCTGGGCTGTGTCCTGACTTGGTTGTGTGACTCTCGGCAAGCCACTGACCTTCTCTGGGCTCAGTTTCCTTTGCAGCAGCAGGTGGGTGATAAGCCCATTGGGCCTGTCACATAGGATTCAGACCGAGTAGGTACAATTTTCCTTTGCAATTTGATGTCTCTTCCCCTAACTAGTCCATCCATCATTCCTGCTCCAGTGACATAGTTCACTGTGGTTTTAATTATCACAACTGATAACTGGTACAGCACATCCCACCATCACTCTTCCTTTGAAAACTTCCGTTGCAATTCCTATCTGTTTATTCTTCCAAATGAGTTTAGAAACACTAATTATTTTTTTTCCCGTTCTGGGGGATAACAGAATCCCAGGGGCTTGCCAAGCCATTTGCCTGGCGCCCACAGACCTCCTGAGGCCCTACCCAGGTGTCCAGGCCAGCCCACGCCCCCAGGAATCATACCCAGGCGGGGGCCACGCTGTCAAGCTGTCCTTAGCAGCCATCACACATCCCAAGGCTGTTCTTGTGATTCTCCAACCAGCCAAGAAGAATTAGGAGTTTTACTGTGTGGAATTTGCATTCTGTAAACCTTTTTCTTAAACTCTCAAATATATTGAGGATAGAAAGGAAAGTCTTTTCAATGATTGGTGCTGGAACAACTGGAAATCTATATGAGAAAAGACTCTCACACTATACACAGACATGTTTGGGATGGATCACAGGTTTTACAAAGGGCAAAACCTAACCCTAAGGTTTGGAAGAAAGGAGAGGAGACCTTGGAGATGTGGAGCCGGCAAAGGCTTCCTAGGACATAGACGGCAATGCTCATGAAAGAAAACAAAAAAGCCAAAACACTGCAGGTGATGTACAGCGATGGTCCCAGGCAGGCCGGGTCTGCTAACTGCCTCCCCCAGCCCTGGCTCTGAGAGGAAGGTTTGGACCAGAGCCCAAGGGGCTGCACAGACGCCGTCGCCGGCACCACCTGTTTGGGCGGCTGCCCGTTCTCAAGAGCTGTCCCGGTTGCAGGAAAGGGGACAGCACCGGCTACTTCCCGTCCATGTACCTGCAAAAGACGGGGCAGGACCCGGAGCAGGCCCAGCGCCAGATCAGGAGCCGAGGGGCGCCGCCCCGCAGGTGCGCGCGGGTCGGGGCTGCTCGGAGCTGCGGGAGGGTGCCGCGGGCCCTCGCCGCCTGTGTGTGTGTGTGTGGGGGGGGCGGACCTGCGCGGGGCGCAGCGGCTGCACGTGCGGTCCCGGGCCCCCGCCGCCCGCACACGCGGGCAGTGAGCCGTGGCGCTGCGGCCGTCCTGGGGGCGCTCCCTGCTTCGGGGCCAGCTTTCGGGCCCCAGCGGCGGCATCCGCGTCCCGGGGCTCAGAGACGCGGGGCTCTGACCCGCGCCCGCGTCCCGCCCGGCCCAGGTCGTCCATCCGCAACGCGCACAGCATCCACCAGCGCTCGCGGAAGCGCCTCAGCCAGGACGCCTATCGCCGCAACAGCGTCCGCTTCCTGCAGCAGCGCCGGCGCCAGGCGCGGCCCGGGCCGCAGAGCGCGGGGAACCCGCCTGGTGAGTGCGCGCCGGCGGGGCGGGGCCTGGGCCGGGACAGGCGGCCTGGGGGCGGGGCCTGGGACCAGGGGGCGGGGCCAGGAGCCCGGTGTCGCCGGTGGGCGGGACCTGGGGTCTGGGGGCAGGGCCTAGGGCGCGGGGCGGGGCCGCAGGGTGGGGCCTCTCACCAGCTGCGCGTGTCCCCGCAGAGCAGCCGCAGACCGAACGCGCCAAGCCGCAGCCGGCCGTGCCCCCGCGGCCCAGCGCCGACCTCATCCTGCACCGCTGCAGCGAGAGCACCAAGCGGAAGCTGGCGACCTCCGTCTGAGCCGCCCCCTGGGTGGCGCCCTGTACATACACGTGTCTGTAGCCTGGTGTCCCGATGGCCCGAGCCTGCGGGGCTACCCGCCACTCGCAATAAATGTTGCTTGGAGAGAACAGAGGCTCCGCAGAGACGTCCTTGGGGGGGCGGGGAGTGTTTCTAGACTTGAGACTTGGGGCTTTGAGCTCTGCTGGGGGGGAAGTTGCAAAAGCCGAGGTCCGGGCCAGCGCCGGTTGCATGCAGCCCTGGCTCGGCCAGTAGGTTTGCGCAAGGCCAAGTGCAGAGGGGAACTCCCGGTCCTCCGCTGGCCCTTTGTCTGGAGAGAAACTGCAGAAGGGTCCGGAAGAGGGGTGGGCGCCGTGGGGGCGGCCCGCCCTGGCCCTGTCCGCCCTGAAGGTGTGTGCGCGCCCTACTAAGCTGTAGCTGGGACACACAATTTTTAAGCAGGGGGTGGGGGACACTGATAGTCACCGAGACCCTGCTCCAATTAGGAGGGTGAATCACAGGGCACAGTTGTTGCCGGCTCATGGCCTTCCAAGTCTTTGCTGGTGGGTCTTTCCCAAATGCAAAGACACTACTGTACAAAGCCGAGCTGCAGGGAGCGGACGTGGCTCAGCGGTTGAGCGCCTGCTTCCCACATGGGAGGTCCCGGTTGGGCCCCCGGTGCCTCTTAAAAACAAAAACAAACAAGCAAACAAAAGAAAACAATTCAGGGGAGCCGATGTGGCTCCAGTGGTGGAGCGCCGGCCTCCTCGGTTCAATCCCCTGCCCTTGTACCTCAAAAAAAAAAAAAAAAAAAGAAAAGAAAAGAAAAAAAAGATGGAGCTTCTCTAGGGGGTTAGGGGCAGTCGAGGCATGGGAAGTGACTACCTGAAGCTGGTCCCTTAGAAGTAAGAGAAGACTGACAAGGGGGACAGATACGTCTCAAGAGAATAATTTGAGCATGAAAGGACAGAGAGGCCATGGAGCCCTTAACTGTGTTTGCATTTTGCAAACCCTGGTTTGCTGGAAAAGCCCAAGTGCTGTCATACAAAGCACTTGGAACAATTAACCACAGACAACGTCAACCCCTTTGCTTTTTCAGTTGCATTTGTGACCTTTATATTAATACAATATAAAAGAAAATTTCACTTTTCTTCCCCAAGCTTAAATCACAATCGTTTCCCCCAGGTTTTTTCCTCTATTTCTGGTCCCGTGAGTGGCCTTGTGCTGGTGCCACTGGCACGCAGACTGGTGGATGTGCCTGTGATTAGGCAGCTGTCCCTGCAGATGTTTTGTGCTCCCAGTGGGCTCAGGGGAGGGCGCAGGGCCGTCCCCGTGGCAGGTGCCACAGCTGAAGGAGGCTCCAGGAGGCACTGTGAGCGCAGAGGCATGCCAGGGTGTGTGAGGTGGGCACCGGCTTCCCGGGCCCTATGCAGTGCCCCCAGGGCCTGTGTTGGTGGTGTAGCCTGCCCTTGCCTCTGCCCACCCAGAGGTGCGGAGTGAGGGCCTTGGGACAGATGTAGCAGACTCTCCACCCGTGGGAGCACATGGGCACCCACCCAATCCAGCCCCAGCTACTGGGCTGAACCTCTCCCCATCAAAATGATTCCTGCACCCCCCACCCCTCCATTCAGTCATTTCCCAGAGCCTCAGCTCAGCCGCGTGGGTGGCGGTGCTGGTAGATGGCCCTCCTGGTCCCATGCACATTCCAGGGTAAGGAGCACTCTGGTGGCCTTAGCTCAGGAATGCTCCAGGCGACAAGGCAGTCCAGCTGAACCCTGCCCCGCCGGTGCTCTCGGTCAGCAGGGGGCCAGCCTCAGGGAGCCACCCTAAGGACACGATGAGCTCAGAGTCTGCATGACAGACACCTGCTAGCTCTCCGTGTCAAGCACAGAGGCCATTTAGAAAAGGAAGGAGGACAGGGACTTGGGAGCACAACTCTGATAGACGGAGTTATCTGCTCAGCTGCACTAGAAGCTGGTCCCTGCCATAAACCAGTCCATCCTGGCATCTTTCTCCAGGCAGTAAGCCTCTGATCTAGCCCGGCCCAGCAGAGCCTGTGGTAAACCTCCCAGGACAGGAACCGCTGGGGTTGGGTAACTTCACCCTGTGTCCAAGGACAGGCGTCTGAGACCAGGCTGGCCCAGGGTACCTTGCACGGGTAACAGCCTGGAGGCTGGTCTCTCCTTCCTGCAAGTTTCTTTCATTTTATCAAAGCCTTTTTCTCCATTACTCTACCCTTGTCACCTTAATTCCTCCCAATCTGAAACGTCACAAGTTTGAGTCACTAATTCCAGTGGCTGTTCGAGACTATGAGCATAAATACATGGGTGCCTTTAGGCACTCTACCAAGGGGAAAATGACAAAACTGGAAGGTGAACGGTCAAATCAGATAGATGTTAGTTAAATGCTAGATTTACTGAAGTCGATAACTGAATCATTATGTAAGAGAATATCCTTCTTCTTAGGATACTCCCTGGAATATTTATTGATAAAGGGCCATGATATATATATATATATCTTACCCTCAAATGGCTCAGAAGAAAATATATGTACATAAACTCACTAGAGACACTCACAGATCCTCATTTATAAGTACTCATTAAAGGCATTCATGCTCGTGTGTATATATATTATTAGAATATATACATATTAGAAGGAGAGGAAATGGGTAAATGATAAAACAGGAGTAACATAATAATATAAGAATCTAGGTAAAGGGTATGTGACTGTTCTTTGTACTATTTTTATTTTTGCAACTTTCCTGTAAATTTAGTTATTTCACAATAAAAAGTTAAAAAGAGTCAGCCTCTAAACCTTAAAATTTGCTTTGTCTTTCATAACCTACGTTATTTGTTTTGGGATTTTCCATTTTCAGTCTGACTTTTCTGGCTTCATGTGGGGGCAGAGACAGAAAATACAGGAATGCTCGAGTGCGTGAGTACATCTCCAGTGGATTCTCCTCAAACTTGGAAACATGTTAGATCACAAGGGATAACAGGATGTTGCAGCAAATGGGGGTGGGGAGGTAGATATGTGTGTGCATAAGTGCCCCTAAATGAACAGATCTGTCTCTCTCTTTCTCTGTTGACTATTTAAACCTCGACAAGCCAAGCAGGTAATTTGACTGAAAGCAACAGACCAGGTATAAAAAGAATCAACTACTGGAAATCCAATAAAACGTTCTTGATTTTTACTGCACTACAGTGAAGCATAAAATGTCATAAAACAGGTATGATACTGCAAATTCAAAATGGAAAAAAAAAGGAAAAACAGAAATATTTATTCATTTTCTCATCTCACAACCCTTTCGGACTAGAGGAGTGGCGGCTTATAAACCAGGGGCCTTGCCAGGATTTTTTCCTTCATCACGTTGCAAACTGTAGCACAGAATCCCACTGTGAATCCTTTAGCTGGGAGCAATGCTTAGTTTTACTTAGTTTCATAATGGAAAATAGCTGTTCACAAATGTAGGTACTCCCGAACATGGAGAGAATCTTGGCGCAGTGGTTTTTATATTTGGGGTAGCTACTCCAGAGGTATTTGTAGAATTCCGGTATTCCGACCTCATCGTACTTTGTTTTCAGCATCGTGTTGCACTGCAGATCGATCACCTCCATCTGAAGCTCTTCGTGAACACTGTCTATCTTCATGGAGAAAGGGGAGCTGAACAGGGTCAAGTCGCTTTCGTAGAGTTTGAAATCAGACAACCTTTTCTGGAATTCGGTCTTTAATTCCACAATTTTGGGAATGTAGTTCAGGCCATCGCTTTCATTTCTGGAAACCGATTTCAGAGTGGGAAAATGGGCCAGGTTATTCCGTGCCAAATGCGTTTCCCAAAGGCACAGTTTTGCTAGGAACGCCCGAATCAAGTCATACATTTGCGTAACTATTTGTGAGTGGCCTTGGAGAGATATGTTCAGGGTGTTTAGATGCATTGTCATGTCAACCAAAAAGGCCAAGTCTTTGATCCAATCTTTAGAGCTCAGCTGAGGCAGGGGCTTTCCTCTGGATGACATGAATGAGTCAATTTCTTTCAGTGATTCAAAAAATTTCTTCAGCACCAACCCACGACTGAGCCACTTAATCTCCGTGTAGTACAAAAGGCTGCCATACTGGCTGTCCAGTTCATAAAGCAAAGTTGTGAACTCTCCATGGTTCAGCCCGCGGGAGCATATCCAGTTGACGGAGTTCACCACCACATCCATGACGTGGTCCATCTTTAACTTTTGAGCACAGAGTGATTCCTGGTGAATAATGCAACAGACGGACTTCAGATCCGAGCCCTTGCAAAATGTCGCCACCTTGGATTTGAGTTTTGTGACAAGCCCGTCATTGACGTCTACCATCGTGGGAGTGCCAGTGGAGGCCACACTTACTAATTTTGACCAGTCGATGTTGAACTTTTTCAGACTTTTCTCAAAACGCAAAAATATCTCATTTCCAGATTTTGTCCCTGTCATGGGGACTGTGTCCAAAAGTTCTTCGGACACCTCAAAATTCTTATCGACGCCACGAATGAATATGGCCAACTGGGTGGTATTATTTATATCTGTGATCTCATCGATTGCAATAGAATATGCCACAAACGATCTGATTTTTTCACGTAACTTCTCCCATAAATTCCTGGTCACGTCTTCGACGGGTTGCACGGCAGCGTTTTCACCTGGACTGACACTGGCAACCCCCAGGTGTTGCTCAGGACACACAGCTTCTGTGGACCCTGAGAGGTACTCTTTGAACCCCTTTTTCAGCTCATGAAGCTTCTCGTCGCGCATCTTTTCGGTATACTGGTCACAGTGCTTGCTGTGGTTGGTCTGATAGTGGCGCCTCAGGTTGTACTCTTTGGACACCGACATGCTCTGTTTGCAGATTAAACATGTAGGAATGTTCTGCACTTCCACGAAGAAATAGGCTCTCTCCCACTTCTCTTGAAATACCCGGCCTTCTTGGTCTATCTTTCGCTTTCCCACTTGAAAGAGACATGGGGACAAGAAATTGTTTCACTTCTCTTACCTCTACCACAGTACTAGTATGATGATAAATGTGAGGGACGGAGTGGCTGGGGTGGGGAAGGGGTGCTGGTAACCAGGGCGTCACCCACCCCTCCAGAGAGGACGGGAGACACTCAGCGCTAGCAAACTGTTGCCACGAGAGAACCTGGGCCCACTGTGGCCAGGGCCTCAGATTTCTAAAGAAAATCTGCATTTTTATGAAAAGGTGCCTGGCTTTTTGATGGAGACCACCACTTCCCCTTTTTAAAAGGTATCTGACCAGGGGAACAGATGTGGCTCAAGCAGTTGAGTGTCCGCCTCCCACATGGGAGGTCCTGGGTTCGATTCCCAGTGCCTCCTGAAAAAACAAAAAACAAGCAAAACAAATGATAAAAGTAACTCAGGGAAGCTAAGTGGCGGCTTCCCACATACGAGGTCCTGGTACCTCAAAAAAAAAAAGTATCTGACCAAGTGGCTGCGTTGCCACATCTGGCTTGAGCAGGAATGACTGGGCAGTACATTTGAATTCTGAAGGTCTATTTTTCTCATTTGATTCTCAAGACACCTTTGAAATAACCGAGAAGGAATAGGCACAGAAGCACGTGATTTACCTGCTGTGAGTCACAAAAGACACTGGTGATGGCCACAGCACAGCAGAGAACCTGTGCGTGGCAATGTGCCGGAGCACAAATGTGCTGCTGGGTCAAAGAACCTGGCCAAGGGGCAGGTAAGTGGACCTCAAGAGAACCGAGACATCAAAGTTCACTTTACGCAAATGTAAGCAAAACTATAGAGACAGTGGTTGTCTGGGGCTGGGGGTGGAAATGGGAAATGACTAAAAATGGAAGAAGCAATCTTTTTTTGTGGTGACTGCTAAAATTAGATTGTGGTGACAGTTGCACAACTCTGTAAATTTACTAAAAATCACTGAATGTACACTTAACATGGGTAGATTTTATGGTATGTACATTACACTCTGATAAATCTATTAAAAAAGATTTAAAAAATCATTTAACAATCAGGTGAATTTAGGAATAACAACTCAACATTTTAAAAGAATATTTCAGTGGAACTGGGTGTAGCTCAGTGGTTGAGCACCTGCTTCACATGTACGAGGTCCTAGGTTTATCCCTGGTACCTCCTTAAAAAAAAATTAATAATAAAAGAATATTTCAGTTTTTAAATTTTAAATGAGGAAGTTCCCTAGTGACTCAAACTCTTGAGAACGTCTCTATCTCTACATCTTCTACTTTTCCCACTTATATGATGTTGACTGACTTGCAAGAATTCCAGGGGAAATATTAAAAAATATTTATGGGAGCGGGTGTTGCTCAATGGCTGAGTGCCTGCTTCCCATGTATGTGGTCCCGGGTTCAATTCCCAGTACCTCCTAAAAAAATTATAGGGAGCAGATGTGGCTCAAGCAATAGAGCACGTGCTTCCCACATGGGAGGTCCTGGGTTCGGTTCCCAGTGCCTCCTAGAAACAGAAAAGCAAACAACAAGCAAACAAACGATAAAACCAATTCAGGGGAGCTGATGTGGCTCAGTGGTTGAGCGCCGACTTCCCACACGCGAGGTCCCATGTTTAATCCCTGGCCTTGGTACCTTAAAAAAAAAAAAAATTATAAATCCCAGAAAGACCGATAAAAATTTTTTTAAAGTGACGTTAATTACCCACATCAAGAATTTTGTATTTTCTGGAGGTACCAAGGATCGAACCCAGCACCTCATACATGGGAAGCAGGCACTCAACCACTTGTCAACCATATCAAGACTTAAAGAAAAAAATAGATTAAAAAAAATATTTAACAAGCAGGAAGGCTCAGGCACTGCTCTGTCAGAACAGATGTGAAGCTTAGCCCTGGAGGGGATTCTGGGAGCCCCTGCTGGTGCCGTTTTGGTTCGGAACTGAGGGCTGGGGCTGGCATGGCCGCTTGGCATGGTCTGTCAACTGATAGGGAGGATTTCAATATTCCTAGCATGCTGCGCTGATGGCTGCCATAGGGAACTCTGGAATGATGGGGGCACAACATAATCAAAACTTAATAGCAATTAACAGCACTGAAATACATATCTGAATACAATTAACAGGAGAAATGTTAGATTGTATATATGGTAAAAGAATATAAAATTAAAGAAAAAAAATCCATGGAACTACACTACCCAAACAGTGAGTCCTAAGTTTATCCATGGACTTTAATTAATAGTATAATTATACAACTGCGCCATCATCAACTGTAACAGCCGTTCCACACCAAGGCAGGGTGGGGGTGGTAGGTGGTGTGTGGGAGTCCTGTGCTGTATGCAGGATTGCTCTGTAAACCCACAGCTTCTCTAATAAAGGAAAAATACTAACAACAAAATAAAACCCAAGACCTATCTGAATTTAAAAAAAAAAAAAAAGTGTGGGACATACATGCAAGCCACATTAAACTGTTGTATAAGAAAAATGAAAAGCCTGGTTAATGAGATGCAAACAACAGATTTATAGAACTTTATAACATGCAGGAAAAAATAAAGTACATGGGCAAAGCTGAATGCTCTGCTCTCAGGCTCAGTGCTCCAGAAGCAAAGACCCGGTGCCCACCAAGACCTCTCACAGAGCACAGCAGGTACCGGAACATTCTCCTCACAGCACGAAATACTCACCGTTGCTAAGCTCGAGTCCTGGAAGCGGTCTAAAGAGAAAGAGACATTGTTGAATGCAACAAGGTTCATTTTTCCTCTCTTGTCCATTTCGCATGATTCCACAAACTTTTGCAGCAGGAGATCAAGCTGAGAGGGGCTGTCTACAATCACCGAGGGACAGACACACCGACACAGCTCGCTGAAGTGGGAAACGCGATTTATGTGACTGTGAGCAGCAGCACGGCCCAGTGGTTACCTGTAGGGACCCCGCAGCCCAGTTCCTGAGGCACAGATCCCAGTACTGCCACCAAGTAGTTCTGTGGCTTTGGGCGAGTTACTCGATCTCCCTCTGCCTCAGTTTCCTCATCTGTAAAGTGGAGCTATCACACTAGCTATCCCTCAGGGGTGAATGAGTTATGTGAGAAAGTCCTAACAGCAGTGCTGGCACACGGGAGATGATGGTCTGGGGGTGTTGGCAAGTATTGTTATTAACAGAAGCAGAGAAGGAAGAGGGTAATGAAGAGGATAATTCAGGCTGAGGGGCCTCACGGGGGGAAGCTGTGTGAGCTTATACTTAAGATATGGCTAGAAGGGAAATCTGCAGTTAGAATTTTTGAGTGCCACTCCTCAAGGGTTTGAATGAGAGATGCCTGACATGGCGGCACTGTCTGAGGAGAGCTTTAAACGCTCGCTGGCAGCAGTGGTGGGTAAAGGGCTGGGAAATGGAAGATGAACGCGGCAGCAATCGACCGCGTTAATGAAAGGGCACCAGGACTGAGCCGAGGCAGTGGGGTGCAGAAGCAGGCAGTGAACTGAGGGAGTTCACGTGGGGACCCCAGTCTTCCATAAGAGGGAAGCGAGCTCATTTGCTGAAGGCGGGGAGAAGGTGACCCAAGGAACGGGGAGCGGGGGACATGTTAGAAGTGGCTACTGTGGGAAATATGACATTTGTGAATGAATTACCAAACTGCTTAAAATAGCGGTAGATGGCTGTACAACATTGTGAATATAATTAAAGCCAATGACTTGTATACTTAAAAATGGCTAAAATGGTACATTTTACATTTTATTTATTTATTTATTTATTATTATTATTTTAGGAGATGCCAGGGATCGAGCCTGGGACCTTGTACATGGGAAGCAGGTGCTTAACCACTGAGCTACATCCGCTCCCAAGTTCTATTTATTTTGCCACAATTAAAACAAAACAAAAGAAAAGCCTGCTGAAAGTGTGGTAGACCAAGGCGGTTAGGGTGAGGCTTGGGCCACATGGATTTGCAATGAAGCCACAGCTGACACTCTTTCTTCTTTTTTTCCTCTATTCTTTAAAAAAAAGAGTGGGATCAGAGAAAATAGAGATTTGTTTGCTCAGAATTGAGACTGGTGAAGCAAGCTTGATGGGGGTTAGGGTGCAAAGGATTCGAGGGAGGACAAAGCTGAAGGGGTTAATCACATTTCAAGTTCAAAGCCATGTTTACAGGGTTTGGCAGAAGTACCACTTTTCAAGTGATTTATCTAGTCCTCTGTCATTTTTGAAACAAACTAAGAAGATTTTTTCCTTACATACTTAGAATAGCCTCTGACCTGATAATCCCATTGATGCGTAGGGTGGGAATAAAAAACGACAGTGACTACACATAAATAAATACGCATCTTCATTTGTTCATCTCATTACCTGGTAAATTTGTGAGGATGCTATTACTGCATACAATGGAATTCCAGAAGATGGCATAGCCTCAGGATCTCCAGATTCGTTCTCATGACCAAGCAGGGAACTTGCACTTACCTGATGACTGTGAATTTGATAAACTCTGCAGCATCCAAGATCCTTCTCATGGAGCTCATTTCCAGGTGACGCGGGGCTTTGAATGCCACCCCCGGGGGCAGGCCATCGACCAACACACAGTCAGGGTTGAACGTGATTTTCCTGTAGGGAACTTTCACGGGGAAATCCACGCCAATGGCTTCACCTGTGATAGACAAATAGCATAAAACTAGTAGAGCTTGTCACTTTAATTTACCCAAACCCTGCTTTATCTTTAATGTCCAGATTTAAAAATTATTCTAATCAAATGACAATATTGGTGATGAGCCATTATTTCGTTATTTTCCAGGAGTACTATGATATAGGGACATCATTTTATAGATTTTGAAATTGGCAGACTTGGTTTGTCCCTCCATGAAATGGGGGATTCTCTTAGTACCTGCTTTTGTGAGGATGAAACAATTAAGCATGTCGGGCAGTAAAAACAATGGTAACTTGGGTAAGAACTCAATAAGTCAAATATAGCTGCTGTTTTAATTAAGTAGTCAGTGTTTGCATGTAAAAGCTCTTCCATAAAAATACACACTAATTTTGATCACAGCTCCTTGCAGAAAGATCATTTTCTTACAGGATAAAGTATTCAATTAAAAAGAAGCCTTTCAAGTATATACATTTTGTTTGTATCATTAATATAAAAACTTACCAAATTTTCGGCTAAAGAGGTCACTGACTTGTTTTCTCAGTTGTTTAATCTTTTTAGTGCTTGATCTTTCCTTCTCATTATCTAAAAATAATTAAACAAACAAACCAGGACTATTAATGCATTTTACTTCAGAGAAGTTGTTGGAAGAAATGCCTCTTAGCAGCTGAAAAAGCACTTTACCTCGTGCAACAGTTTGGCAGTTTGATATAGTTATGAATTCCAAAAACAGATATTGGATCAGGCTTGTTAAACTGGTCTGTTCATCTGGGCGTGATTAAGTTATGATTAGGGCTTTGACTGGGTCATGTCAGTAGGGTATTGAGCCCCACCCCTTGGTGGGTGGGGAATCAAAGATAAAAGACATGGCAAAAGACGGAGTTGGAGTTTTGATGTTGGAGTTCTGATGTGGAGTTTTAATGCTGGAGCCCAGGGAAGTAAGCCCACAGAGGAGCTTGGTCGTGAGGAAGGAGAGAAGGCCCCAGGAAAAGAGACGAGCTGTTCACCTGACAGTTCACAGCTGGCCTTGTGGAGAGAGGCAAAGCCTAGAGAGTCTCATAGTCTACAGCTGACCTTGTGGAGGAAACAGAGGGGCTGAGCCCCAGGAAGAGAGGAACCCAGGAAGCCTGAACCCTGGCAAACGTTGGCAGTTGTTTTGCTCCAACACATGACAACAGACTTTGGTGAAGGAAGTAACTTATGTTGTATGGCCTGGTAACTGAGGGCTTCTACCCCAAATAAATACCGTTTATGAAAGCCAACCGACTTCTGATATTTTGCATCAGCAACCCTTTGGCTCACTAATACACCTGGCTTATCATTCAGTTTACTTTTAGCAATAATTAAGCTTTTTTGAAGTTTGCAATGGAAACTATTACAGATGATCAAGAATATTCCCAAATTATAACCCTATGTGAAAATACTGCAAACTGCTTTTAGGGAACATTTTCAACATCATGCAAGACAAGGATGTCCACTCTCATCACTACTCTTCAACATTATGCTGGATATCTGAGCCAATGCAATGAGACAAGTAAAAGGAATAAGATGTATCAGGGTTAGAGAGAAATATTTTTCAATACTTTTAAATTTTATTTTATTTTACTTTGAACAGTTGAAGAGATTTTATGGTTCAAAGTTCAAGAGGTATAAAACTGTCCATAGTGAAACATCTCTCTCCCATCCCCATGCCAGCTCTTGGTTTCCTTCCCTGGAGGAACTGTTATTAGATTTTTTGTATCTTTTCATATATATTTTAAATATACATACTCAGGAAAGAAAACTACTTAATGATAGGCAACAATTAAGTTTCATCTCTGGGGTCGATTTGAATTCCATGTGGTAGCTTGGGCTTAGAGTTGCCCTGAGGTGGATTTTCCAGTAATGCCAGGGTTTGGCTGGGAGAAGCAATATATCTGATGAACGATATCTATCATTGGCAAGATAATAGGTGCATGGCAACCTGCAGCTTTTTTTTTTTGAGGTACCAGGGCTGGGGACTGAACCCAGGACCTTGTGTGTGGGAAGCTGGCGCCCAACCACTGAGCCACATTGGCTCCCCTGAGTTGGTTTTTTTGTTTGTTTGCTTTTTGTTTGCTTTTGTTTTTAGGAGGCACCAGGGACCAAACCCGGGACCTCCCACGTGGGGAGCAGGTGCTCAACCACTTGAGCCTCACCCTCTTCTGCAGCTATTTTTTTTTTTTTTTAAAGATTTTATTTATTTATTCATTTATGCCCCCCTTGCTGCTTGTGCTCACTGGGTCAGCTAACCACGCCGCGCGGGTGGGCTTGCCTTCACCAGGAGGCCCCGGGAACCGAACCCGGGACCTCCCATATGGTAAACGGGAGCCCTACTGATTGAGCCACAGCCGCGTCCCTGCAGCTATTTTTATATTCCTCAAGTGTCATTCCTTAGCTGTCAGGGTGAACTAAGCAGCAACAACAGCTCTGAGAGACTCATGCATGTCATAAAATAGTTAAGACAAACTGAAGAATATACTATAAAGTAAACCAAGATAAATCCAGATAAGCCTCTGTACCTGGAATGGTCACCTGCACGATGTTCAGATCTTCAACACCCGCTGCAGAGTCTGTAATATTGGATGAATATGTGTTTCCTGAAAACAGAAAAGGAAGTTTAGGATTTACAGAAAATGAGGCCAATTCTCTAAAATGCTGAAGTGCCATTTTGACCAGAAACCCCGAGTGAATTTTTACAACTTCAGAGCACATCAACCTGCAGGATAACAAGGTGGGATGGCATGAATTGCCTATTTTAGTCAGTCTAGTGTTGACATTTACAAGGTAAAGGGCACAATAGCTGTTATTTAGTTCAGGCTAATTTGATTTAAAAAGAAGGGTGTTAAAAAGCATATTTCCTTTGTTGTTGTTCTCGGTTTCAAGAGAAAGAAGAAATAAGACATATCAATATATCTTAGAAGGCATTTGAAAAGCAGAGAGTCTATGAAAAATGCTATTACTGAAAGAGTCAAGGAAAGGCTCAGGCAGAGTTCAAGAGTGAAAGCATGGTTGACATCACAGTCTTCTGGCCAAATGGGAGACACAGTAGTCACGTAAACTATATGTGGAAAAGGTAACACACCTGTCACCGTGTTTCTGAGAACCGGCAAGCTCAGTCCCCAGGTTCTGTGAATGATCAGCCACGTGGGCGTTTGGAGTCGGCAAGTGGAAGGAAACCTCAGAGCACTTAGGTGGCCACATCCGCAGTGAAAGCTCTCAGGGGTGTTTTTGCATTGCCCCAACGTGGCTTCAAACACAGAATTTTTGGGAGGAAATGTGGGAAATTTTGCTGCTCTTGACCTCAAAATTACTCATTTTTCTGATAAACTCAAGAAATCCTGGAAGGTCTGACTCGAACAATCAGGTCCAACTTTAAGAAATTACTGAAATTACTGTGGTGTTCCATCTTCACCTTGAAATGAGAAAAATATAAAAATATTCCAGGGTCTTTAATATTGCTAAGCCTCTCAAAAACCTCAGAACCATATTCCGTCTATCAAATATCCAATAATGCCCCAAAAAAGTAAATGTCAAAATTACTCAATTTGCACAAAATTCCTTTGAGGAATATGTAACGAAGGACGCATTTGTCTGAACAGTAAGTAAACAGAGCAGGGAAACCACACCCCCGACTTTGGTACTGGGCTGCCTTCTGATTTTTAAATTTGGTGCCCTTCGTGCTATTTTATTTCTTGCAGCCAAGTTAAATGTACTTTTTTTTTTTTTTTTTTTTAAAGATTTTATTTATTTATTCATTCATCCCCCCCCATGCTGCTTGTGCTTCCTGGGTCAGCCAACCACGCCGTGCGGGCGGGCCCGCCCCCACCAGGAGGCCCCGGGAACCGAACCCGGGGCCTCCCATATGGCAAACGGGAGCCCCACTGATTGAGCCACAGCCGCTTCCCTTAAATGTACTTATATTTCAGGCTTATAGATCAGATCCTCTGAATCGATTCTGTTTTGTTGACTGGTAAACCTAATACTCAAGGGAGAATTTATCTTCTTTGTGGATCATGTCTGCTGGCTCTAGGTTGCTTGTTGGCTGATGAGGGAACTGAGCACTGAGTCTTCTCTCTTCAGTAGATTCATTAACTGTGCCAGAAGACAAGGTGCTATGTTCTGAGAGCCATACTTTTTTTTCTTTAATTTTACCGGGAGGGCCCGGGGATCGAACCCAGGTCCCTCCATATGGGAGACGGATGCCCAGCCATTTGAGCCACATCCGCCCCCGAGAGTCATACTTTTATTTAAAAAGTTGTAAGTTTATGCACACGTGTTTACATGCATAAAGTACACAGTTCCCACATACCATCTTATATATATATATTTTTTTATATATTATATATATGTATATAAAAATATATACATATATATTTTTAGGAGGTACCAGGGATTGAACCCAGGACCTTACACATGGGAAGCAGGTGCTCAACCACTGAGCTACATCCACTTCCCAGCAATCACGTTTTTGTTTTTTTTTTTTTAATTTTAAACAATTTATTGAAGTGTATCATTCATACATGAACATACATAAACTATAAGTGTTCAGTAAACATTGTGAACTTACAAAACAAGCATGCATAACATCATGCAGGGCTCCCACACATCAACCCCCCACAAACACCCTGCATTGTTGTGAAACATTTGTTAACAAATCATGAAAGAGCATTGTCAAAGTATTACTACCAACTATAGTCCCTATCTTCCTCCCCTATACATTCTTTAAGGACTTATTTACTTTTATCCATTTTTACTCCTCCCCCCCCCCCGTTTTTGCTGTTTGTGTCCATTTGCTGGGCAACTCTCTGTGTCCATTTCCTGCCCTCTCTTCTCATCCTTCTCCTCCTGTCTTCACTGGGATTCGAACCTCGGAACCTCTGATGTGGGAGAGAGGCGTACTACTACCGCCTGTGCCACCTTAGTTCCTGTTTTTTCGGCGCATCTCGTCTTGGCTCTCCCTTGTGTCACTCATCTTGCTGCGTGGCTTGCGGGGCCTGGTGGCACACCTGTGCATGGAGCCTGGGCACTCACCCACTCGCAGGGCCTGGCAGCGCACCCGCGGACAGGGGATGGTGGCCCACGCACCTTCTATATTTATTTATTTTCTTTTTACCGGGAGGTCCTGGGGGTTGAACCCAGGTCCCTCCATATGGGAGACGGACGCCCAACCACCTGAGCCACATCTGTCCCCCCTGTTATATCTTTTAAGGTTGACCAAAGATACCCAAAGCTACAGTCTTTTCCCATACAGGATAGTCATATAATATATCAGGCTTAATTTATCACCAGCATTCTAAAAACCAGACCTAGGGAGAAAAACTAGGTCTGGGGACACATGCATGGTTTCTAATATAGTGAATATTTAGCCTACCCTGATTATCACAAAATCAGGACAGCGAGATTATTTGCAAGCAATTACGTTTTTAATTCTAAGATAACCACTTTATTCTTGATTTTTTTTTTTAAGGTTGATTTGTTTCTCCCCCTTGTTCTGCACTTGCTGTCTGCTCTCTGTGTGCTCATCTTTTTTTTTCCAGGAGGCACCAGGAACTGAAACCGGGACCTCCCATGTGGGACGGAGGCGTCCAATGGCTTGAGCCACCTCCACTCTCACTTGTTATGTCTCTCATTGTGTTTCCTCATGGGTTATTCTTTGTTGTGTCATCTCGTTGCATCATCTCATTGCATCAGCCCATCATGTCAGTTCACTGTCTTGCTCGTCTTCCTTCGGAGACACTGGGAACCAAACCCGGGACCTCCCATTTGGTAAGCGGGTGCCCAACTGCTTGAGCAACATTTGCTTCCCTTATTTATATGTGTGTGTGTATATATATATATATATATTTTTTTTTTTTTTTTAAAGATTTATTTTATTTATTTCTTCCCACCCCCTTATTGTTTTTCACTTGCTGTATGTCTGTTCATCTTACTTGTTTCTTTAGGAGGCACAAGGAGCCAAACTCAGGACCTCTGATGTGGGAGGGAGGTGCCTAACTGCTTGAGCCACCTCCGCTCCCTGCTTTGTTGTGCTTCTCATCACGTTTTTTTCCTCCCCGCATCTCTTATGTCATCTTCTTGCGCCAGCTTGCCACGCCTGCCTGTCATGTTAGCTTGCTGTCTTCTTTAGGAGGCACCGGGAACCTCTGCTCCTGCTTTGTTGTGCCTATCATTATGTTTTTCTTCTTCTGTCTCTTGCTGTGTCAGTTTGCCATGCCTGCCCGTTGCACCAACTCGCTGTCTTCTTTAGGAGGCACCGGGAAGCGAACTACGGACCTCTCATGTGGTAGGCGGGAGCCCAATCGCTTGAGCCACACCTGCTTCCTCCTTAATATATTATTAACACCTTGCCTTAGTGTGGTATCTTTGTTAGAACTGAGGGGAGAACATGTTTATAATTGTACTATTAACTAAAGTCCATGGTTTACATTAGGGTTCATTGTTTATGTTCTACAGTTCTTTTTTTTTTTTTTTTAATTTTTATTCCAGCAACATATATACAACCTTCCCCTTTTAACCACGTTCAAATACACAGTTAAGTGCTGTTCAATACATTACAGTGTTGTGCACCACCATCTAATACCAAAACTTTTCAATTAACCCAAATAGAAACTGTGTGAATTAAGCATTAACTCCACATTCCCTACCCCAACCCCAACCCCTGGTAAACGTATTCTAGTTTCTGACTCTATGAATTTGCTTATTCTATCATATCAGCAATATTTGTCCATTTGAGCCTGGCTTATTTCACTCAGCATGATGTCTTCAGAACTTCACTCCCTTTTACAGCTGAATAATAGTGCAGTGTATACATACACCACATTTTATTTATCCATTCCTCAGTTGATTGACACTTGGGTTGCTTCTATCTTTGGCTGAGAGCCATATTTTTTTAACAAAACCAAAGTGCTTATGCTTTATCCTAAAAACTGACTCTACAAAATAGAAAAATCTGTCATGAAACACACTAAGCACAATGTCACTTTAAAAATAGATCCACATCTAATTATAATTAAGGCATAAAAGTTAACGGTTAATCCATTAGTTACCCTGCCCATTTCAAATAAATGGCTGGCTATTTTCACCTCATGCATCTAAGTTTTAACTCCCCTAAGACTCCCATTTTGGACTCCTGGGAAGATGGAGGATTAGAGAGACAAAGGACTCAATTTTCTCCCAGAAAAATAGCTAAAGGACAGGCAGAAAGGGCCTAAAATATTTAGGGCACCAGGGGAAGGCTGGACACCAACCAGAAGAGAGAGGAGCAAAGGAAAAGAATCTCCCCCAACCTTGGAGCAGAAAGCTTTGAATTCTATGGCCTTTGGCCAATGGTTATGGACAGAGAGGGCTGCAGGGGTCACCCTCCCCAGGAAAGGGGAGAGAGAGGGATGCAGCCTAAGGCTGATTAAGCTTTTGGCCAACAAATGTGGTCTGCTGTGTCCACGAGCCCTTCAAGGCAGGGTGGCGCTGCACCAATGCTTGCCTCGGGAGCTTGCATGGGGCAGAAGAGATCCAGCCCTCTCAGTCGCCCTCCCTGCTGACCAGGACTGGTTATTGAGGATGCAGAGGGGAACTATTTTCTGTCCAGGAAAAGGGAGGGAGCTGCCGGCAATGGCTGGAGAATAGCCTCTGAGAAAGTTTGAATTGTGAGGCTCTGAACAGCCTTGAGGCAGGATCTTCTGTGACACGTTGCAACCAGGGTTTGAGCTGAGAGGGATGCCAAAGACTGCCATCTGCAGGCAGACCAAGGAAGTGCATGTGAGGAAGTTGAATGTAAATAAATGGGAGGCGTTTTTGGGCATTTACAGCCTCCTTTACAAGGCCCTTGGAAGTGGGTCTGCAACCCGTTACTGGTTCATGGTCTATATCTGAGCAACTAAACAGGGATAGTCCTAAAGAGCTAGAACAAGTTAAACCAAGAATCAAAGAACAGCAGTAACACACAGCCTTCTGTCACTAAATCCCTACACAAAAGAGAGCAGTTGGGCATAAGAGTAGACTCACCATAATAATCAGATGCCTAGACATCAGCAAAAAAATTACAAGCCATACTAAGAAAATGGAAGATATGGCCAAAGTAAAGGAATATATTAAAGCCCCAGAGGAGACACAGGGTTTGAGACAACTAATGAATGAGTGTCATACAAATTTCCTAAATCAAATCAATGAGTTGAAATATAACATGGCTAAAGAGATAAAGGACATTAAGGGGATACTGGGAGAATACAAAGAAGGATTTGAAAACCTGAACAGAAAAATAACAGAGCTTATGGGAATGAAAGACACAATAGGTGAGATAAAAAACACATTAGATGGGAAGCGGCTGTGGCTCAATCAGTAGGGCTCCCGTTTGCCATGTGGGAGGCCCCGGGTTCGGTTCCCGGGGCCTCCTGGTGGGGGCGGGCCCGCCCGCACGGTGTGGTTGGCTGACCCGGCGAGCACAAGCAGCAACGGGGGGATAAATGAATAAATAAATAAAATCTT
>JAKSZT010017954.1:4053637-4133722 GCA_026826555.1 Tolypeutes matacus
ACATTAGAGGCATACAACAGCAGACTCGAAGTGATAGAATAAAGAATAAGTCATGTAGGAGACAGAACAGCTGAAATTGAAGGGAGAGAAGAGAGAGAAAAGAATGGAAAAAATGGAGCAGTGTCTCAGGGAGTTGAATGACAACACAAAACACAACAACATATGTGTCTTGGGAGTTCCAGAAGAAGAGAAGGGAAAAGGGGCAGAAAGAGAATTTGAGCAAATAATGGCTGAAAAGTTCCCAATTCTCTTCAAAGAAATGAATATACATATGCAAGAAGCACAGCATATCTCAGTCAGAATAAATCTGAATAGACTTACTCCAAGACACATAATACTCAGAATGTCAAACACCAAAGATAAACTGCTGAGAGCACCAAGGGAGAAGCAAACTGTCACATACAAGGGACGCCCAGTAAGACTTGGTGCAGATTTCTCATCAGAAACCATGATGCAGGCAAGAAGACAGTGGTATGATACAATTAGGAAACTGAAAGAGAAAAACTGCCAGCCGAGAATTCTTTATACAACTTAGGCTTTATACAGACTAACGCTATGGAGTTTCCTTTTGGGGTGAGGAAAACATTCTGGAAACAGACAGAGATTATAGAATATAGTGTATGTACAAACCGCCACCAAATTGTTCACTTTAAAATGGTTTATTTTATGTTATGTGAATTTTGCCTCAATTTTTTTTTTAAAAATTAAGCACTTGAAGGGCTTCCTTTTTGTAAAATTTTAGGGAGGAAAAAACCTCAAGTGACACCATGTGACTCAGGATAGTGGTCAAGCATACCAGCTGCCAGGCTGACGCCTTAAGACAACTTTGAAAATGGGCCATATAAATACCATGTTTTAATCTAGCCAGGCCCCAATGACTCCAAGTATGGACGAGTCAGCACAAAGCCATCCTCCCTAATGGAAAAACTCATTGAAAATACGTGTCCTCCTGGCTGTGGGCTGGTGCCATAAGTCAGGCATGGAAGCAGCTTCATTCCTGCTCAGTTACCTTGACAGCCTGGCCAAACGGCTTCCAATGGCGCTGGAAAACCCGACAAATTCTCACAGACCCGATCGATACCTGAATTGTTTTCCTTGATATTTAAGTCATATATTCTTACTGTGGAGAATTAGGGAGTTAAAGGTAGAGAAAGGAAATTAAGATCACACACATTTCCAAAACTGTTGGCAGTTTCGTTTTTCTGTATTTTCTTCTACTATTTTTTCTTTCTCTGTAATAACTTTTCTTACCAGAATTGAGATCCTACTGTAAATTATGATTGATATTTTTACTCCTCCTCTGTTTTGTTTATAACTTGCCTTGTGGCCGACATTTGTTTGGTTTTCACTGAACTTGCTGCAAACACCATGATCCATTCTATGATGGGGGGGTTGGGGAGGGGGCTTAAACTGCTCCCACTTTTTTTCCTTTATAAATAATGATGAGACATTTCCCCCTAAAAAAACAATTAACTTGATTGTTAATCATTTTTAGAATTCAAATAAATGAAGTACAACAGAGGAATCAAATCAGGACAGGAACATTTATTAACTCCCAATTTCCCAATTCACAACGAATCCAGACTTTTCATGTAAAGTAACATTATCTCTAAATAACACACTCACACACACAAAAATAAAATAAAATGAGTAAATAAAATAAAACGACTTCACGGGGATAAATGTTTAAGTTATTTTAAAAGCATTTGGATGGGAAACGGATGTGGCTCAAGAGGTTCGGCGTCCGTCTACCATATGGAGAGACCGGGTTTCGATCCTTGGTACCTCCCGGTAAAAAAATAAATAAATAAAATAAAAGCATTTGGAGTTTATAAACTATTATCCAAATACTGCCACCTGCTTGTTAAATGATGTTTCTGATGGAAAAAAATGATAAAATTGCAATTACTTAATGCTATTTTATAATTCAGATTTTACTAACTCAAAATCACATCTGTTCAGATGAGTGAAAGTTTACAAAATGCTAGGATAGAATTATATACATAATGACATTAATTTGGAGACCTCATAAAATTATTAAATGTGAAAATAAAAGAACTTCTCACATTAGGAAGCCACTATGGATTAGCTCATATTCCAGTAACAGAGATAAAAATATTTTTTAGCAGACTACTAAGTGGATCACAAGTAAAGGAAATTTGCACACTCTTTTAACTAAATGGGTTAAAAATCCCCACAAAATCAGGATGTTATCCCATGTGATTCCCAGAAAATCAAAAGTATTTCATTTCTTTTTTTTTTTTTTTTTTTAAAGATTTTATTTATTTATTCATCTATCCCCCACCCCTTGCTGCTCGTGCTCGCTGGGTCAGCCAACCACGCCGCGCGGGCAGGCCCGCCCCCACCAGGAGGCCCTGGGAACCGAACCCGGGGCCTCCCATATGGCAAACGGGAGCCCCACCGACTGAGCCACAGCCGCTTCCCCAAAAGTATTTCATAAAGCTTTAAATGGTAAAGATTATTTTAGAATATGTTGCTTACTACTGAATGTGTTTTGCAAACAAATAAACCAAAAACAGATTACAAGTCAGTTTATAAAAATTTTAAAGAAAATATACAATCTTAAAAAATAAATCTTGAGGGAGGCGGCTGTGGCTCAATCAGTAGGGCTCCCGTTTACCATATGGGGGGCCCCGGGTTCGGTTCCCGGGCCTCCTGGTGGGGGCGGGCCCGCCCGCGCGGCGTGGTTGGCTGACCCGGCGAGCGCAGGCAGCGGGGGGGGGGATGATAAATGAATAAATAAAGAAACGAAATCTTTAAAAATAAATAAATAAATAAATCTTGACTGAATCACACTTTCAACTTCACTTACTTTAGATACTTGGACTTCAATTGAGCTCCCTGAATCCAATCCCACTTGGTTACTTTTTCTAACTCTCTGTATCATACTATAGTGGGAGATGGAATGTGTTTTTGAGTGAACTCAGTCCTTCCTTTTCCTTTCCTTGTTTTCTCCACATCCCAGCCCCCCATCTCTTCCATTCTTCCCTCACATGTGCAGTGCAGTTTGGTCCAACCGTGGGCCAGTGCTAATCTGCACAGCTTAATTATGTTCCCTACAAAGCCCAAAGCACCCGGGTACTTAATGGGAACATGGGCTGCCTCAGTCATACATACACACATATGTATTTCAATCTTTTCTCCACAATAATCCTTTCAGAAAGAAGAAAATCATGCCTAGAAATGTGTGGGTGACAAGGCTTTGGGCTTGAACTAACCTTCAATTTTCACTCCAGCTTCAGGATCCTTGCTTGATTCTGAAGAGATGAGCTGGGTAGAATCTTGAGAAAAAAAAAAAGTTCTAAAATGACATTTGTTAAGCATTCTCCTCAGGTTTCAAAATTTTACTTGTTCCTAGACCTACAATGTAGCTTATCCTGAAAGCTAACTGGCATTTTAAATACATTTCATACTTTTTAAACATAAAAGTAATTTTTAATTTTACAGAGGCATAAGGGAGGTAAGAAACTTTCAGATATAAAATACTAGAGTCACCCACAGTGATGGACCCAGGACATCCTTCTATTTGGGGTCCATGTGGTCATAGTGTTTTCCTGGTGTCATCAGTAACTACTAGGATTTGCTTTGGTTTATAGTTCCCGTCATACTCTGCCAGTAGTCCCTGGATGACTCATATTCTATTCCATGGAAGCACAATCAATTCTTCTGGTGGACAGAAGGGGAAAATGGGTGAAGGGACTATTTTTGCAAGTTGCTGTGAATTTATAAGTATTTCAAAATTAAAAGTTAAAAAAGAGAGAAAATACTCAGCTCTCCCATAAATGGGCTTCCTGCTGTATTGTGATAATAAAAATCTGCAAAACGAAATTACTTCAAAAGCCAATATCCAATGAAATAACTGAGTCTCTACTGAACACCAGTTCAACAACTGACTGCTAAGTAAATCTTCTTCTAAATACGGTCTCTTCGTTTAAAAGATTGACCAAACAATATCTTAACAAACTCTAACAAAGGGAAGTAAAATGCTGTGAAAGAGGAACAGAATTAAATTGAACTTGCAATGTTTACCCTCTCCCAACCCCTGGAAGGTCAATTATTGAATTGGAGAAAAAGAAAAGAAACAAAAAACAAACAGAAGTTAAATGACAGAGTCAACTTGTCTTCTTGGTTTAAAACAATTCAGTTCAAAATGATTAATTTTATAAGTGAATGAACAATTCTAAAACTGTGCTCTATTCACAGTATAGTCTCTTTGCTTGGGCAAAATCTATCAAAGTTCTTGCGGGTCAGAGAACTGTATAAATGGCCTAAGAGATTCTGTTGAAATCGTCCTCCACAAAGAACCCTGCTAAAAATAACAGCAATCACCTCCTTGGAAGACATTGTTGTTTTTTTTTTTTAGGTACCAGGGAACGGCTGGTGCTCAACCACTCAGCCACACTGGCTTCCCTGAGTTGGTTTTTCCATTCGCTTGTTGTTTTTGTTTTGTTTTGTTTCTAGGAGGCACTGGGAACTGAACTCTGGAAACTCCCATGTGGGAGGCGGGCGCTCCCTGAAGGCATTCTTGACTTAGGAAAAACAAAACAAAATGAAACAAAATCCAAGCATTTGGGCACTAAGAGACAGATACAATTCCTAAAAAGCAGAATAATTTTGCCTGTAAACTAACAAAGTTGCTCTGTGGCTCTAGGTTTGCAGAGAAAATTTTCATTAATTTTACCTTGGACATTTAAAAACTGCTTTAAGAGTTCAGGCCTTAAATTTGATTCTCAAGATTTATACACGATGGGGAGCCAATGTGGCTCAGTGGTTGAGCACTGGCTTCCCACGTACAAGGTCCCGGGTTCAATCCCCGGCTCTGGTACCTCAAAAATAAAATAAATAAATACACTTGCTCTTTAATACCTCCTCTTGAAAATATTCTTAAAAAAAAAAAAAAGATTTATACTTGAGTGTGGTAGAGTTTGATATTGTTTATGAATTCCAAAAACAGATATTGAATTATGTTTGTAAACTGGTCTTTTCCTCTGGGCATATTAGAGTGTATTGGATTTGGAGGTTTCACTTTTACTTGATTAAATAATGATTAAGGCTTTGATTGGGCCACGTCAGTAGGATGTTGCATTCCTCCCCCCTTAGTGGGTAGGGACACATAGACCAACTGCAAGGTAGAGAAGGGAGTTTGGCGTTTTTGAGCTGGAACCCAGGAAGTGAGCACACAGAGGAGAGCAGCTAGCCCAGAGAGAATCGAGCCCCAGAGAGAGAGAGAGCCAGTCACCTAATAGTCTACAGCTGGCCCTGTGGAGAGAGCAGGGCAGCTGAGTGGGGATAGAAACAAGCCCTGGGAAGAAAGGAACCCACAAAGCCTAAACTCTTGGCAGATGTCGGCAGCCATCTTGTTCCAACAAGTGGCAACAGACTTTGGTGAGGGAAGTTAACTTATGTTTTATGGCCTGGTAACTGTAAGCTTTTACCCCAAATAAATGGTATTTTGCATCAGTACCCTTTGACAGACTAAGACAATGATGATCAAATTTTACTTCTAATTCAAAAATTTAAAAAATTTCCTAAAATACCATTCACTCTGTTCAAAAGGATTTAGATACGCCACATCAAGAAAACAAAATGAAATAAAGCATTAAACAGCACTGGTGAGCGGTCAATATCCAGGTACTTTAAGTAGAATCACAGATCAGGAAAGTAAAAGAAGGATAGAGCACTTTACAGTATATCTGAGGACTGGGACTCAACCAGTTTTCTAAGAAGGCATTCCAGGAAGTTCACCTGCTTTATTTTCAAACACTGGTCTTTAAAGAGTGTGTTCTCTGTAAAATACCGCAAACTAAACAAACAGGAAATAAAATGCCTCATTTTTCTAACCTTCCATTGACAATTCCATCTCTATTACTTCGTTGCTTGCAGAAGAATAATGGCTTCCTGAAAGGAAAATAAATAATATATAACAAAGGCAGAAATGCAAAATTTAAAAAAGAAATCATTGAAAACAATTCAAACAATTCAAGACCCACATAGAAAGACAGATGAACTACTTCTACTCCTTGAAATAATACTCAAACCAATGATCCTTCTGATTCCTTTCTTTACTTTTTCTCTTTTATATTTCACCTCTACTTTGGAAGTTTTTGAACATTTACAAGAGCAGAGGGATCATATAATGAAGGATACATGTCTGCCCCCAACGCCCCTCACATAATCCTGTTTTATCTGCACCCCAGCCCCCCACTGGTTATTTACGATAAATCCCAGATATCACAGAATTCAATGTGCAAATTAGAGATAAGGACTTTTTCTTTCTTTAATATTACCCTACTATCATGATTTCCCTCCCCAAATTAACAATAATTCTTTATCATCTAACCTCTAGCAATTGTTCAAATTTTCCCAATTGTCTTTAAAAAAACTTATTTGGAAATAGTTTTAAACTTATAGAAAAGTTACAAAAATAGAAACAGTACAAAGAAGATCCATATACCCTTTACCTATACCTAGATTGCATATTGTTAGCATTTTACCCCATGTCCTTTATCATTTGTAGGCACAGTTTCTCTCTCTCTATACATATAGATATATGTATAACTGTCTCTCCATATCTATCCATCCATTTATCTACCCATCCACCTATATCTGTATCATTCTATGAATTTATCATCACCATTATCTGTATCTATCTAGCCATTCATTCATCTATCCATATTATCTATCTATCTATCTATCTATCTATCTAATCAGCTATCTAGCATCATCCTATCTACCTAATCTATATATATAGGTGTATATATACATCCTTTTTTTCCCTAAACCATCTGAGGGGAAAGATCCATACATGATGGCCCTTGATCCCTAAATACTTCAGTTAGTATATCCTAAGAATAGAGATATTCCCTTACATAATCACAGCAAGGTTATAAAAATCAGGGAATTTAATAGTGACACAATACTTCTTTCTAGTCTACCATCCACATTCCAATTCAGCCAGATAATCCCCATGACCCTTTTTTTTTTAAAGATTTTTTAAATTTATTTGTTCATTTATCCACCCCTTGCTGCTTGTGCTCGCTGGGTCAGCTAACCATGCTGTGCGGGCGGGCTTGCCTTCACCAGGAGGCCCCGGGAACCGAACCCGGGGCCTCCCATACGGTAAACGGGAGCCCTACTGATTGAGCCACAGCCGCTTCCCCCCATGACCCTTTTGTTTCAGGATCCAGGTTAGGATCAGGCATTGTATTTGTCACATCTCCTTCATCTCCTTTAATCTGGAACAGTTGCATCGCCTTTGTCTTTTATGACATTGACCTTTTTTTAAGAATAGAGACCCCATCTCTACCCTTTTATTTTTCCCAACAGAATGTTCCTCATTTGGGGTTTGTCTAATGTTTCCTCACGGTAACATTCAGGTTCCTGCCCAGATGAAGTTGTGTCCTTCTCTGGGATTCACCTCTGGAGGCCTGTGATGTCCATCTGTCCTTCACTGGGGATGTTAATTTTGATCACCTGGTCAAAGGATTGTCTGATTTCTCCACTGTCTAATTACTGTGTTTTTCCTCCCTCTTGGAAATAACAGCTTGTGGGGAGAAACTTTAAGAGCATGCAAATATTCTGCTCCTCATCTCAATTTCTCTCTGGGTTAGCATCCACTGATGACTCTTGCTTGACCCAACCTTTTACTATAATGGCTGCAAAATGATGATTCGATGATGTGTCACCTCTGGCACTCCTCCACATTTACCATTTGTTATCTGGCATCCCACGGTAGGCAATAAATGTCCCATTGCTGTTGGTTTGCTCAGATCAGGATCCCAACAAAGCCCACACACTACACTGCATTTGGCTGAAATGTCCCATAAGTCTCTTCTGCTGTAAAACAGGTTTTTTTCTCCATCACTTTTCCCCCTTGCCATTTATTTGTTGAAAAACCACTTCAATTGTCTTGTAGAGTTTGTCACATTGTGGATTTTATGACTGCAATCTTTGCAGTGTCCTTTTTCATGTTTCTGTATCCACCATATTTCCTACATCTTAGAGCTAAAGGCTGGATATGATTTGGGTTTGATTATTTTGGGCAAAAGTCTAGCTGAAGGTGGTATGGTGTACCTAGGAGGCACACAATGCCTGGTTACCTCTTTCTTTGTGATGTTAACAAATGACCAATGAGTTCAGGAAGAGTCAGTCTTTTATTGAATGGTTCCCGCCCCCGATGGCTCCCTGGTCTGTTTTATCATTGTTTGCTCCTTGTTTTTGCTTGTTTTTTTTTTTTTTTTTTTCTTGTTGTCTGCTTACTGTATGTTTTTTTCTTTAAGAGGCACCGAGAGCTGAACCCAGCACCTCCCGTGTGGGAGGTGGACGCTCAACTCCTTGAGCCACATCCACTCCCTGCTCGTTATCTGTTCATTGTTTGCTCTGTTCATTGTTTACTCATTGTTTTATGCTCTTTGTTTTTGATCATTGTCTGCTTGGGTCTTTTTTTTTTTTCTTTAAGAGGCACTGGGAGCTCGACCAGGACCTCCCATGTGGGAAGCAGTTCCTCAACTGCTTGAGCCACATCTGCTCCCTATTTAAATGGTTTTTTTTTTTTTTAAATAATAATTTATTTTTTAAAAGATACTTAGATTACATAAATGTTACACAAAAATTATAGGGATTCCCATATGCCCCACCTCCCACACCTCCCCCTATTAAATGGTTTTAAGCCATGATGATGCTGCCAAGATGCATTGTTTAATTAGGGGCTACAAAATGGTGGCATTACATGATTTCTTTCTTTTTCTCTTTTTTAAAAAGATTTATTTATTTTGTGCTCGCTGTCTGCTCTCTGTGTGTTCTTTTGTGTCTGCCTGTCTTCTCTTTAGGGGGCACCGGGAGGTGATCCTGGGACCTTCCCAAGTAGAGAGAGGCTGCTCAATCTCTTCCACCACCTCAAATCCCTGGTCTGCTGTGTCTCTTATTGTCTCTCTTCTGTGTCTCTTTTTGTTGCATCATCTTGCTGCACCAGCTCGCCGCACGGACCAGCTTGCTTTTCACCAGGAAACCCTGGGAATCAAATCCTGGACCTCCTATATGGTAGACGGGAGCCCAATCGCTTGAGCCACATCTGCTTCCCCGTGATTTCTTTTTAAAACCGTATCTTTTATCTCCCAAAATTCTTTAATTGAAGAAAAAAAGGGATAACTAGCACATATTTAATTTGCTGGGTAAAATACTGAATCCAAATAAATCTTGATGTCTATCAGTGGCTATTTTATACAATTATTAATCAATGTCCATATGGCAGCAGTAGAAAAACAAGCATTTTATTCTTAGATTATACTGATGAGAGCAAAAAGCATGTGAATTAATAAGGTATCAAATGTATTGAAAAGGGAAGCGGCTGTGGCTCAATCAGTGGGGCTCCCGTTTACCATATGGGAGGCCCCGGGTTCGGTTCCCGGGGCCTCCTGGTGAGGGCGGGCCCGCCCGCACGGCGTGGTTGGCTGACCCAGCGAGTGTGAGCAGCAAGGGGGGGATAGATGAATAAATAAATAAAATCTTTAAGAATAAAAAAAAAAAAAAAAAAAAAAAAAAAAAGTATTGAAAAAGATCTGGTAATCAGCTTTTTCAAGTCAGAATTTAACATTAAAAAGCTACAATTTTTATTTTATACAGATCATAGATACAGGTTAATCTTACAATGAGTCTGCTTATTTCTTTTTTTGTTGTTGTTGATTTATTGTGCTATAATTCTTTTTTTTTTTTTTTTTTTAAGATTTTTTTAATTTTTATTTATTTATTCATTTATCCCCCCTTTGCTGCTTGTGCTCGCTGGGTCAGCTAACCACGCCGTGTGGGCGGGCTTGCCTTCACCAGGAGGCCCCGGGAACCGAACCCGGGGCCTCCCATATGGTAAACGGGAGCCCTACTGATTGAGCCACAGCCGCTTCCCAGTGCTATAATTCTCATAACATAAAATTCACCCTTTGAAAGTGTATAATTCAATGGTTTTCAGTATATTCAAAAGGTTGTGCAACCATCACCACTATTGCCATAACATTAAAAATATATGAATATATCTCTTTTCTTGTTTATTACCTGTTTTTCCCCATCAGAATGAAAGCTCCCTGAGGGCAGGGACTTTTGTCTGTTGCCTGTATTTCCTGAGACCTAGAACTATGTCTGTACACAGTAGGCATATAATAAATATTTTTGTCATCGACTGGGAATGGGCATGAGTTAAGGAGATCTATGGGGCTGCTATAGACTCTGGTATGGGAAAGAGTGCTGGAGAGAAACTCTGCCCCCTGCAGTCTCCCCGTTTTACACTTTCAGCAGTGAAAGTGGAGTGGGGAGTGGATTCAGCTCACTGGGTGACAGGGTCAGTGGGGTACAGAGGTGCCCAAAAGCAGCCTTTGGGAAGAGGTGGGGTGAGCTAGAGTTTTGACTGCAGGCCTCAGGCCTGGGTTGGACCCGGGACCCTGAGACGTGACATATACAGTTACTAGCTCCCTAAGGAACCAGAAGAATTCACTGAATTGAAAGTACTTGCAGGAGAAGGAGTAGGAATAGAAGGGAAACAGCAGAGAGCTGAACCTATTCCTACAGGTCTCTTCCAGGTCCCAGGGTCCCTCTGGGCCTCTGTCCCGGAAAGATGCCTTGCTCAAGACCCCTCAAAGGCTCGGAAGCCGGGTTCTGGGTGGGGTCCCTGTTTCGGGGCCCAGGAGTTGGAGTGCTGGGCCCAGACAGGCATCTGACCAGCAGCTCGAGGGGTGCCAGGTCTAACAAGGTGGCTGGTGGCAGAAGGTCTTGGGGCTGCCCCGAGCTCAGATCCTGGCTGCTGGCCTCTGGGGCCCTGCTTCTCAAAGACGTGCAGCTGCTGCTGCTCTGCCTGCTTGAACTGGGGGCTTTCGGGTCTTCCCTCATGCTGCAGGGGCGCTGCAGGCTCTGGGCGCCGCCACGCTGCTGCTCCTGCGGACGCCTCCTCCTCTCCTCCTCTGAGTATGGGCCAAAGTCCTTGGCCAGCTTCCTCCCCGGTCGCATATTCATCTTCCGCTGCTAGGCTGTACACAGGAGCTTGTCCTGAACTTCTTGAAGCGATCCTTCCAGATCCGTCCCGACTTAGCTTCCCCTTCCAGATCATCAGAACCTCTTTCCCGTCCTCCTTCAGCTTCCTGGACGCTGGGACCCGGCTGAAGAACCTCTTCACTTCTTTTTCATGGTCTCCCCGACAGGAGTGGCTTGCTGGGATCGTGCTGACTATGCGAGGAGTTGGGTGATGGAGGCGTCAGCTCCTGTGGTGGCCACGAGGCCTCTGGGCTTGGCTGCAGCTGATGTGGGGACCCCAGGCCTGGGGCTTCCTGACTCTGGGCTAACGCCGGTCTGCTTCTCCGTGGTCCTGGGAGAACTTAGGTGACTCCCCACTTGGCTTTCGCTGAAGTTGGGGGTGATTCAGGGCTTGACTCTGGCTGTCTTTGGGGGTGTAACCAGGCTGAGATCTTGCTGACACTGGGTATTTTCACAACATTTCATTGCCCCTGTAAAAAGAAACCTTGTACCCATTAGCAGGGGGTTACTAATCTATCTTCTGTCTATGGATCTGCCTATTCTAGACATCTCATATAAATAGAATCAAACATGTGACCTTTTGTCTGGCTTTTCTCACTTATCATGTTTTCAAGATTCATTCATGTTGTAGCATGCATCAGTACTGCATTCCTTTTTGTGGCTGAGGCATATTCCACTACAGGGATTTATTCATTTTGATTCTCCAGTCACCCTTGATGGACATTTGGGTGGTTTTCGCCTTTTGGCAATTGTGAAGAATGTACAAAGTTTTACACGGAGGTTGTTGTCAATTCTCTTGGGTTTGTGCCTAGGTATGGAATATGGCAACTCTCTGTTTAACAAATATTTTCGAAAGTGGCTGTACCATAATTTTACATTTCCACCAGCGACAATATGAAGATTCCAATTTTTCCACATTTTCTCCAATACTTGTTACTGCCTTTTTTACTATAATCTATAATACTATAGATATTTATATTTACTATAATACTATAGCAGGTATGTGTCTTTTTAGAGAAAAGAAGTCCTTTCAAAGTCTATTCAAGTCCTTTACCCATTTTAAAAATTGGGTTGTTTGTCTTTTTAATTGTTGTGTGTAAGAAATCTTGAAATACTCTGGATACTAGGTATCCAGAGTATTTCAAGTATATCAGATATATGACATGAAAATATCTCCTCCCATTCTCTTGGTTGTCCTTTCACTTTCCCATCCTTTGAAGCACACACATTTTTAATTTTGTTGGAGTCCAATTTATTTATTTTTTTCCTTTGGTTGCTTCTGCTTTTGTGTCACATTTAGGAAATCACTGCCTAATCCAAGGTCACAAGGATTTATGCCTGTGTTTTCTTCTAAGAGTTCCATACTTTTGGCTCTTTGGTCTTTGACCTTTTATTCTATTAATATGGTGTAGTAGATTGATTTTCCTGAGTTGAACCAATTTTGCATTCTTGGGATAAATTCCACTTGGTCTTGGTGTATAATCCTTTTCATGTTGCTAGATTTGGTTTGCTAGTATTTTGTTCAGGATTTTTCATGTTTATATTCACATATGATATTGGTCTGTAGTTTTCTTTACGTGTGATATCCTTGTCTGGTATTGTTAGCAGGGAAATACTGGCCTTATAGAATGAGTTGGGAAGTGTTTCCTTCTCTTTATTTTTTTTTTTTGGAAGAGTTTGTGAAAGACTGGTGCCAGTTCTGCAAATCTTGGTAGAATTTGCCAGTGAAGTCATCTGGTCTTGCACTTTTCTTTGTAGGGTTTTTTTTTTTTTTTTTTAAGGTACTAGGGGCTGAGGATTGAACCCTGGACCTCATATGTGGGAAGTTGGTACTCAACCACTGAGTCACATCAACTCCCCTGAGTTGGTTTTTTCATTAGTTTTTGATTGTTGTTTATTTTTGTTTTTTCTAGGAGGCACTGGGAACTGAACCTGGGACTTCCATTGTGGGAAGCAGGAACTCAATCGCCATGAGCCACATCCACCCCCTGTAGGATGTTTTTTTAAAATTTATTTACTTACTTTTATCCATTTTTACCACCCCCCTCACCCCGTTTTTGCTGTTTTTGTGTCCATTTGCTGGGCAATTCTCTATGTCTGTTTCCTGCCCTCTCTTCTCAGCCTTCTCCTTCTGTCTTCACCGGGATTCGATCCTGAAAACCTCCAATGTGGGAGAGAGGCGTCTCACCGCCTGCACCAACTTAGTTCCTGTGTTTTTTTTGGCATGTCTTGTCTTGGCTCTCCCATGTGTCACTCTCCTATTACGTCAACATCTTGCTGCATGGTTCGGGGCGGCCTGACGGCGCACCCACACGTGGGGCCTGGAGGGCTCACCTGCCTGCGGAGCCTGGTGGGGCCCACGCACCTTCTATATTTTCCTTCATTTTTACCAGGAGGTCCCAGGGATTGAACCCAGGTCCCTCCATATGGGAGATGGACACCCAAACCATTTGAGCCACATCCACCCCTGTGTAGGATGCTTTTTGATTACAACTCTCTTTACACATTATATGTCAATTTAAATTTGTTATTTCTTCTTGAGCTAGTATGAATAATTTGTGCCTGTCTAGGAATCTGTCCATTTCATCTAGATTAATCAATTTGTGGGCACATAATTGGTCATATTATTTTTTTTTTTTAAGGGGAGAACGCGAATGCAGTCCCGCACTACCACAAATTATGCAGTCAAGTTTCCCACATTTGGGGAAATCGCAGGGGTCAGCACATCCGGAGTGTAATGGATAAGCCTCATCCTGGGAAAACTACCTTCGTGATCATGGTATCTCCCCTGCCAGGTAAGTATTGGTCACAATATTTTTTTTTTTTTTTTTTAAGATTTATTTATTTATTTATCCCCATCCCCCCTCACTATTTTGTGCTTGCTATCTACTCTCTGTGGTCTTCTGTGTCTGCTTGTCTTCTCTTTAGGCAGCACCAGGAACCGATCCTGGGACCTTCCGGAGTGGGACAGAGGCGCTCAATCTCTTGTGCCACCTCAGCTCCCTTGTCTGCTGTGTCTCTTATTGTCTCTCCTCTGGGTCTTTTTGTTGCATCATCTTGCTGCCAAGCTCTCTGTGCAAGCCAGTACTTTGTGTGGGCCAGTACTCCTGCCCAGGCCAGCTCTCTGCTCGGGCCAGCTCTCCGCTCAGACCAGTTTGCCTTTACCAGGAGGCCCTGGAAAGCAAACCCTGGACCTCTTATATGGTAGACAGGAGCCCAATTGTTTGAGCCACATCCGCTTCCCGATAGTATTTTTATTTTTATTTTTTTTATTTTTTATTTTTTTACCGGAAGGTCCTGGGTATCGAACCCCGGTCCCTCCATATGGTAGACGGACGCGGAACCTCTTGAGCCACATCCGTTTCCCGACAGTATTTTTAGAAGGCAGAATAATGGCCCCTCAACAATGTCCTTAGCCTTGACTATGTTATTTGTTATTTTACATGGTAAAGGGGAATTAAGGCTGCAGATGGGTTTAAGTTTGCTAGTCAGCTAACCTTCAGAAAAGGAGCTTATCCTGCATTATCTGGGTTGGCTCAATCTAATCACAAGGGTCATTTAAAAGTGGAAGAGGGTGGCAGAAGAGTGACTGATGTGAAAAGAACATCCTTAATTCCTGCGTTTTGGGGCCTTTGCATCCATTTCTTCTCTCTGCCTGGAAAGCTCTTCCCCAAATCATGCCTTATCAGTCTTCAGGCAAAATGAATGGTGTTGATATTCTTGAACCCAGTGTCAGGGGATTCCGGGCGCAGTGGTCCCAGCAAATCTTATACTGTGCATTCTCCTTCCCAGGGAACTGATGATGGAGTACCCCCAAGTGCAAAAGGCCAACCCCAAAATTTTCAGATGGGACCCAAAAGCGATAGGGGATTTGCGCACTATGACAAAGCTGGTTCAACGGAACGGGAACTAGAATGGAGGCTCCCAACCCCCCAGGTGTGTGTGTGTGCGCGTGTGTATGTAGCGTTTCTGAGAAGTCTGTGCTGCACACAGAGCATGAGGGAGAGGATTGGACTTCCACGTAAACCTCGTAGAAGCTTCTGAGCACTGTGGAGCCACAGCAGACATTACTGGCTGCTCCCCAAGGGCCAGTCCCCGAGCTGAGCACTTCAGAGCTGCTGCTTTCATGGATATTAAACTTTCTCCCTTGATTAAAGAATACATAGGCGACACTACTTCACAGGAGTGTTTAGCCTAAACGGTTACAGTAACTTTCAGTGCTGTGGGACAATTTTTACTCCTTTAGGCGTCAAGATGGAACCAGCTTAAGGAGTTCTGCAGAGACTACAGCTTGAATCGTCTGTCGTTTCCAGGCCAATCAGGAGAAAAATGATAAATTATAAATTTACCCTGAACCTAAATGATCTCCTTAAAGTAAATGAAATTTTCTCTGAAAAATAAAAACAGAATGATTGCAGGCATGCCCATCTAATCACTTGTTTCACTGCTGCCTCTGAGAGGAACATCTACAAGTATCCAATCCCTGATTTGTACACATTTTGATCAAGGTCATTTCAGTTCAGAAATATACTTTCTATGCAGTCAAGATGTAATTTAAATCAAAGACTTTTTCAAAACAACGTTGATTTACAAACAGGCTGAACCTACTCTGTTAGGAACATATCAACTGCAACAAGCACACGAGAACGCCAGCAGGTGCAGAGCCCTGGGCTTGGTCCTCCAGGGCCTTGAGTGAGCCCCTGAGGAGCTCATCAAACAGGGAGTCCCTAGCACAAGCATCAACAACACACAGCAGGCTGTGCTAACCGGGTAGAAACAAGGTCAAGTGGGGCGCTGAGGAGGCTTCCTGCAGGAGCTGGGCTTCTGACCGTGCCCAGAAAGGGGGGTGGAATTGCATTAGAAATCTCAGAGAAACAAGGGATTCACACGGGGGTATCAGCTTATATAAAAGGCCTGTGGAGGGAGGATTCAGGGCTTGTATAAGTAATCGTAGCCTGACCAGAGAGTCAGAACAATGGAATGGAGGGGGTGCAGGGAGGCAGATGGAACAGGAGGGGAGGCTGGAGCGAGGGGTAGGAATGCTGGAGTACAATGGGATCCTACAGGTGATAAGGAGCCACAGACAGTAAGTGAGCAGGTGACGGACACGAGCCCCCTGGTTTTCAGAGAATGACATTGTTTGGTGGTGAGGGGTGTAGGGTAGACTGAAAAGTGGACCTCTGACCAGAGGGAGGGCGACTGCTCACCAGGGCCTGCAATGGGCCGGGTGGGCTAAGGGGTCTAGAGGCCTGGCCCAGGGCAGAGTAATGACAACAGATACATTCAGTGGTCCCTGCCGTTAGGTTTCATGAAAAAAGTTTCTTAGTTAAACTTATGGAGCTACTAAATGATGTAGGGAAGCAGGTTAAGATTTTGTAGGGAAAACAAAACAAAACAAAAACAACAACAACAACAACAACAAAAAGAAAATAAGATTTTGTAGGAAACACCTCAAATCTGATAAAAATGTTCGAGGAATCAAATTTCAGATTTCCCTGCACTCTGTCCACATTCACAGAGGAACCCAAAGATGGCGGAAAGATGTGAATGCTGTACGGCAGGCACGTTCCTAACTCGCTGGGGTCCCAAAGGATTCCGGGCCTTTGGGTAGGGCACCGAGCCACACAACCGCACACACCACCTACCTGTGTCACGTCTGAAAGTGTGTACTTGGTATTAAATGCCTTCTGCTCCCCACTGAACTTGAATGATGTCAAGGAAGAGACTATGATTAAGGATGGGCATTTGAATTTTTTACTCTCACCTCCATCCCTTTTAATTTTCACTATTGTCCCAGTAACACAGGGGACAGTCTGAGCAGGCACTAGCATGGAGAGGGTTCATGGGAAAATATCTCAGAACTCCCCAAATAAGAATATTTAATAGACAAGCTCAAGTAAAATACACCCTTAAATAGCATTACATTTACATACGGCTAAAAGCATATGGATTTAGATTAAGTAGAATCTATTTTATAACTGTCAAATTATTTACTTTACAGGGCAAGCATGCTAGATACTAGCAAAACATGTGAAATCTTTATTATTATTTGCCTGTTTTTCAGATGGGTGGGAAATAAAATATTCTGTCAAGAATAACTCTGGAGAAGAATATTATTATCAAACAGAATTACCTTGCATATTATATTGATAGTAATTAGGATCCTCTGATTCTTTCTTGACTGACACCGCTGCTGTTTTCAGTGATAGGTCTTTGAATGAAATGGAAATTATAAAAGTATGTGTTAGGTCAAACCCACCAACAGAGAAATACAACCAGCCAATATAACTTCCAGGTTCTGTTTTGATGAACACAATAACATTACAACTGGCAAAAGAACTCGGAGCTTACTCATTAGGAACAAATTTGACTCATCAATATGGAAGGAAAGAAGGAAGGAAGGAAGGAGGGAAGGACAAAGATTGCAAAAATTGGCCACAAATTTCTCCCCTCCCCTTTGCGATGCAACTTTCCTACTCCTCTTGTCTAGAGGTGGAGTCTGTTTCTGCATCCTCTGAGATTTAGGGGGAATGGAGTTTTGACACAGGACGGTGAAAGAGTGAAGAGGCATTTCACTTATTAATATATGTCTCTCTAGTCTGAATACGGTATCTTTAGTCTGAAAAAATTCAAGCATGTATAATTTTTGTAATATTTATGTTAAATTTTAAATTAAAAGTACAAGTTTCAAGTTGACTAGGCACTAATGATTATACGAACAGAAACATCTGATAAACATGTGTCCTTTGGCTGTGCTTTCAAGGAAAAATTCCTTTTTTTAAAACTCTAGGTCCTTGCAACCAGATTTGACAGTAGAGGATGTAGAAATTGTTTGAAGTGCTAATGGAACCAGATTTATTTCAGCCTTTCCTAAAAAAAAAAAAAGAGAGAGAGAGAGAAAAGTAAAATAAATAAAAAATTCAAAACCATTTAATACTTTGTGTAGCAAGTGCTACATGAATAAGACAGGAAAGAAGGTTGATGGATGGTGTGCTCCTGCTGGGAGCCATCCTATCACGTCATGAAACCCTCAGTGGAGTGTCACATGAACGGGGAGCTTATTTTTGTTTAAGCAGAGCCACATCTCCAAAGAGAGCCCTCAACGAAAGAGGCCTATTTTAAGGCAGGGTGGGAAACACTCACTGTAGCCCAGCAACTGCTGAGGAAGGTGGGGGGCCTGTGGAGACTGTGATAACCCCTCACTCCCACCCCATTTGTCTTCTCAGTTACTGAGAAGAGCTGGTGGCTTAGGGGTTCTAATTTCTCTTGTGACCACCCAAGACACAGGCAGAATATATCTGAGCTTTGGAAAACATTCAAGGCTAAAATTAAATGGGCGAGATTAAGACTCTACGGCTGAACTCTACATAGCCGAAATACTTGGCTCATTTCCTTCCATGAACTTCTGTTGGTTTTATCTAGAACAGCTAAAATGGACAAGCAATTTTTTTTTCTCCAGACTTCGTCATTTCGAGATGAAGCTTCTACCAAGCACATATTTATTTACATGTGGATGCAAGGGACGCAAGCACCTACTGTGTTCAAAAGAGGTGGCCCTTGGGTATGACAAAGGAGATGGTCTACTCCGTGCCTCTGGCTCCCCTCCTGAGGGATCCTCCCAAGGGACTGGGGAAGCTGCTGAGCGTAAATCACACCCTGACTACTTAAGGGAAGCCGGTGTTCTGCCGTCCATGTTTGCTCTTGCTGAAGCTTTTCTTTTTCTCCTTCTTTTCCTATTCATACTGAATATTGTTTTTCTTCTGAGTTATCTTGGATTTAATTTGAAATTTACATTTTGAACTGTTTATTTCTAGGTTGCTTTTCTATGCATGATTAAATTTTGGTTTTGCCCTCTTATAGCCAGCTTGTGTTCATTTTTATCTTTTAGAGTTTTGGTTTTATCTACTTAAGTTTTCTAATCTTTCAATTTTGATATTTTCTCATCCCTCCCATGAACATTTGAGTCTTTAATTTTTTTTGCTATTCTACAGCTGTGGCAGTTTGAATTTGGTGAATCCCCAAAAGAAAAAGATTATGTTTTTGAACGAATCCATTTCTGTGGGTGTGGGGCCTTTTGATTGGATGTGAGCCAGTGTGGGTCTCCGCCCTCTTGCTGGGTCTGATATAAATGCAGACACAGAGAGAAAGGAAGCTGCCATATCGATCCTGCCATGTGTGAGAGAGGGTTTTAGGAAAACAGAGAAGATCTGAGGGCTGAGAGAGGTCCTGGAGTCTGGAACCAGTAGAGCACAGAGGCATGGAAAGAGGCTCCTGAGGGGCTGGGCCCACAGAGCATATGCCTGACAGCTCACAGCTGAACTCGGGAGGAACACGGAGCAGCCAAGACTGAGAGAGGAGGCCGGAAAGAGACAAGCCCTGTGCCTGCCTGCTCACAGCTGAGCTCAGGGAGCTGGGCTTCAAGAGACAGTGAGCCTGGAGGGGAAGGCAGAGACCTAGGCAGAGACTGCCGCCATCTTGCTTCACCACGTGGCAGCTGACTTTGGTGAGAAAGCATCTCAGATGGTGCCTTGATTTGGACATTTCATGGCCTCGGGACTGTAAGCTTTTACCCTAATAAATTTCCCATTATAAAAGGCAACCCATTCCTAGTACTTTGCATCAGCAGCCCTTTGGCAAACTAAGGCAATACCTTTTAATATTTTTCCTCTAATTAATACCATTTTTCTTTTTTGAGGAATGGGGAGAGTCAGGGATAGGCGTCAACTACTCTCATCCATTGAAGAGGTACTTTTTCTAGTAAACACTGTTATAGTGATGCATGAATATTGCAGAACATTTAGAAATGTCAAAAGAATACAAGGAAGGAGTCATATAAGTCCAAAAAATGAAAACACTTCTAAATTTGTAAACCAAGTTATAATTCCAAATGAATGTTCAAGACTTGTTTTCTCATTTCTCACTCAGGTTCTAATTTAAATATAATTAAAGTAATATTTTCTCCATGAATATATCTACTCAATAACATCTTAATGTTACTAGTAGTTACTTAATAAGCAGGTTGTCTTTTCTAGATATTTGGTAAAATGTGACTATCCTGTAAATAAGGCCCCAGTTAAGGTCAATTAGTGACCTACTTCCCATTTTATTTTTTTAGTAAAACAAAAGAAAGGCATCAAATGATAACCCGCTAAATACCTGATTCTAAATGTACAGGTACATACCAGAATCTTCTGTGGGTTCAGTTTTCACTCTGATGGGGCCAGAACTGAAAGGAGAAGGGCACCCTGGTCAAGAGAGGCAGGGTGGGAACGGAACAAAGGCACGTGACAGGATGACTTCAAATGCCCTGGACATCTGTGCCATGCAACCCCCCACCCTACTGGGCTGAATGCAAAACTTTACATTAACTTTCTTAACAATTTGTTACACAATTAAAATTGAGAATCGAAAACAGTCTTAGAAGTCAAGACATCCTTTTTTTAAAGTTTTTTTAAAAAAATCCTAGCAGTTGTACCAAACATCCTTTTGAATAAAGAATATGTAACAAACTAAGAAACAGCAGCCTATTAATCCTTCACATGACTCTTTAAATGGTATATGGTACTAGGAAGCCTTTTCATAGTCTGAAAACTAACACTTGGTGGTTGGATGTGGATTTTACTTTTTAAGGGCCTGGAGTTATTCTTTACCTTTCATTTGGAGACAGAATTGATCTTTTGGCATCTGTCACCATCACATGACCACCTGTGCAGGAATAAAAGACACACAGTAGCCCCTTTCAGCACCTAGAAATACTATAAACATTCCAAAACTCCCAGCTCTAGGTCATCATGGAATAGGAGTGGGGGAGAAAGACCAACTCAAAGCAGCCTCCGTGTTCCGGCATCTACTTGTAGGGGCAGAATGGGGGCGGGGGAGAGGGAAGGCAAGAGCAGATTGCACCTGGAAGCATGGGTTTGGATCCTGGCCTCACCACTTACCAGCTGGGTGACCTCAGGCAAGTTACTAAATCTCTCTGTGCCTCAGTTTCCTCACCTGCAAATGTGGTTGTGTGAGGATTAATTACACATGCAGGGAAGCGGATGTGGCTCAAGCGATTGGGCTCCTGTCTACCATATGGGAGGTCCTGGGTTTGTTTCCTGGGGCCTGCTGGTGAAAGTGAACTGGCCCGTGTGGCGTGCTGACCCGCGCGGAGAGCTGGCGCAACAAAAAGAGACAAAGAGGAGAGACAATGAGAGACACAACAAACCAGGGAGCTGAGGTGGCTCAAGTGATTGAGCGCCTCTTTCCCAATGGGAGGTCCCAGGATTGGTTCCCGGTGCCTTCTAAAGAGAAGACAAGCAGATACAGAGAGCACATGGGAAATGGACACAGAGAGCAGACAGCGAGTGCAAACAACGGGGGGGATGGAAAAATGAATAAAATAACTCTTTAGAAAAAATTATACATGCAAAGTGCTTTAACAGTACCCTGGTGCATAATAAGCCCTCGGTAAGTATCAGCCACCATCCACCTGGGCCGCCCAGCTATGCTAACAACGCCGTCTCAGTGTGGCATCCTCTTTGGACCTTGTCTTTCACGAACGACAACAGCCCAAGGTTTCAAAATAGTAAAATCTGAGACACTAAAAGGTAGGCAATGGCAGCTCTCTAAACACTTCTAGTAAGGCTATAATTTTTTTTGGTCTCTTCCTCATCTTAAGTTTAAGAGCTTGTTAGTTCAGGGTTTTTACATTTTTTCCCCTAAAGTTTCAACATTAGGTGGCTCACCTACCAACAGCCTCAAACTCTCTTCTACTTAGCTTTCTTCCTTTTCATGTCAAATGGGCTTCCTGGGAGAACCAACCTGTTGAGATCCTGCTTCTCTTGGGGGCTGGCACTTCCATGAAGCCCTTTGGAGCACACAATTCTAACCCCTTCCCAGGGACTTCCTCCAGCTGTCCTGAGAGCACAAAGGCCACCCCTGGACGGCCTCTCTGCTCCGAGGCTGTGAGTCTCAGGAACACGGGTCTGGTCACACATCCTACTTCCACTCCCAGACCCAACAACACCTTGCCCATAAGGTGACTTTCGGCATTGCATATTACTGTAGACAGGGCAAGGCAGGTTTTCCTGCCCTCCAGGTATAGAGGCTTATCCACATCAGAGCTGGGAGAGTCACGCTTAGCCCTTCCAGCCTGTGTGTTTGTCGCTGCACACCCCCTACAAATGCCATGACCCCCTGCCCTGGAATGTCAGAGGCTGTCTCCTCAAGGAGGAGAGAGCAAGGAAGAAACCAGCTTTAGAATGTGCCAAATCTTACATGGTAACTAAGAAAAGCTTAACTGGTTTAGCAGCTAAGTGCAGCCAGTGTGTACGAGAAGCTGTCACTTACCTGGCTGACTCGTGGGATCTAGGAAAGGTCTGCAAGAAAACCGATACTGTTACCGAAGTGAACACGGGAGAAAGCGAATATTAAGCATCCAGGTAATCGGTTTCTAAATTTAACAGGACAGAATGAACAAACAAATTAAAATCAAGCTTTTAATTATCTTTAAATGAACTGTTATGAAGGGCTGGAGCATGTCACCTGTTTATGTTGAATGAAATCCCTCCTTTGTTCTCCAAAATCCATTTCAGGGTCACAAGATCATAATACTCAGGGTGTTTAAAGGTAATTCCTTCTGGAAGCCCCTGCACTACCACAGCCGACTGGTCTCTCAACATCTTCTCATACGGAACAGGCACCATTGCTGTTGTCCCTAAGGCTTTACCTGGACAGAGGCAAAACAGCTTTAAGTGACATGAGCCTAAAATTCTACCATTGATTTAATGTAATAAATAAGTGTGGTGGCATTTGGCTTTGAAGGTATATAGAAAATACAGATGGGAAGCGGCTGTGGCTCAATTGGTTGGGCTCCCGTTTACCATATGGGAGGCCCCAGGTTCATTTCCCAGGGCCTCCTGGTGAAGGCAAGCTGGCCTGTGTGGCATGGTGAGCTGACAGACTGCGCGACGACGCGGTGATCTGATGCAGCAAGATGACGCAACAAAGGGAGACAAGCAGACACAGGAAAATGCATAGTGAATGGACACAGCAAGCACAAACAGCAAGGGGGGGGATAAATAAATATATAAAAATAAATCTTAAAAAAAAAAAAAAAAAAAAAAAAGAAAATACAGGGTGCCCTATTCTTTGTATCCCAAGTTAATAAAATTCCCAACCAATGGGTCAAAATAAAAAATTATAAAAATATTTACTTTAAAAGCTTCACATAAGAAAGGGAAATAATAGAGTCTTTTCCTTCATTCTCTTGGATGTTGCACATTTTGGGATGCTCACCTTTGCTCACCCAGAGCTGCAGGGAGTCCCCTTTGGTCTCCTAGGCTGCTGCCAAAAGAGAAGGGGAGCTCCCCACCCCAAGCTTAGCCATCACCGTTTTACACCACACATAAGACAAACTTTCCTGTGGAAAAGGTTACAAGGTCAGCATGACCTCACGTCACCACTGGGGGCCTCATCAGCCTATCTCTACATTGGCTGGTGAGCCCCATTTCTCATTGAGAAATGTAGCCAGGGACCTCAAGATACCTTATGCTGGGGGTGTCCAAAGTCAAATGCTCAGAGGGCTCTGCAGGCCACACAAATGTGTGACGAGGTCTAGAATGATGCGACAGACCGAAGACGCTAAAGTGCTGATAGTGCAATGGAGTCTTCACCTGTAGAGTTATTTGGCTTTCTAGCTTCTAAAAACACTCTGTAGGTATTTTTATTTTTATTTTTTTTAATTTTTATTTATTTATTTATTTTTTAAGATTTTATTTATTCATTCATCGCCCCCCTTGCTGCTTGTGCTCGCTGGGTCAGCTAACCACACCGTGCGGGCGGGCTTGCTTTCACCAGGAGGCCCCGGGAACCGAACCCAGGGCCTCCCATATGGTAAACGGGAGCCCTACTGATTGAGCCACAGCCGCTTCCCTGTAGGTATTTTTAAATCCCTTTCTTAATGCCTGTGGAAAGCATGGGCAGGAGAGACACGGGAGGGTGGTCACTGAAGCAACAATGACCAGCCTGTGTCATTCCACTGGCTTTGCTGTGGGGGCTCCAGGAATGAAGTCTAGTCAATATGGAGGGTTGGCTGGGCCAGAAGAGCCAAGGTGTCTTCTGGAAGAGCCCTTACTCTGACACTGAAGAACTGGCTCTTCACTTTATGAGACTGTGGATTTTAAACTATTAAAAATATATTAAACAGGGAAGTGGCTGTGGCTCAATTGGTTGGGCTTCTGCTTACCATATGGGAGGCCCCGGGTTCGATTCCTAGGGCCTCCTGGTGAAGGCGAGCTGGCCCGTGCAGCGTGGTGAGCTGATGGCCCACACAGCGTGGAGAGCTGGCGCAGCAAGATGATGCAACAAAGGGAAACAAGCAGACACAGAAAAACGCGCAGCAAATGGACACAGCGAGCACAAGCGCAAGGGGGGCATAAATAAATAAAAATAAATCTTAAAAAAATATATATCTACATAAAACAGTCACATTGGTAAAAAATGATCTGAAACACTGTTGCACTCCTCAGGGAACTATGTAGAGAGTTAATGCTTGGAGTGAACATTACCATAGCAAAAGGAGAAGTAGTCCTCCACTGCTCTCCTGAGTATTTCTGTTTCTGAGTCAACCTGCATCCCATTGACAGGGCACGGAGGCTTCATCTCCAGCAGCCCTTCAGCAGCACCTGTGAACAGATGATCAACACAAAGTCATATCCAGGCACCTCCTTCAACCAAAAAGCAGCAGTCTTGGTGGAGTGAGGAAATCTATATGGAGGTCAGGACTGCCAGAGGGGCTGGAAATGAAATTGAGGGGTAACAATCCTGGAAAGGAGCCAGTCACAGTGCCATGAGCCTAAAAACCTTCATACAAATTTCTCTCAAATTCTTGACTGACCCCTAAGCTGTGAAGCATAGGCTGAAATGCTAAGGAAGCTCAGCATTTGGAAGCTAAGGAGCTGAGCAGAGATTTAAACAGCTGTATGATGCTGGGAAGACAGAGTTTGGAATTCAAGTCCTGCCAAGTTTCAGAAGTTTGTTAAGCACCTCATGAACCCCCAGAAGGAGCACACTTGAGGAGTAGGGTCACATCTCAAGACTAGAGCTGATGAACCAGGATGAAGACATCGTCCTAACAAACACAAACCTCTGCACAGGGTCAAGACAGAGTAACTTAACTGCTTGCCAGAACAAAATGCAACAACATTTTTTTTAGCAGTCTACAGCATACCAGTCATAATGCTCAGTATAAAATTTTAAAAGTTAGTACCAATGAGAAGAAGCAGGAAAATGTGACCCGAGGTCAAGAGAAAAAAAATCTGTAGAATGATTCAGATGTCAAAATTACCAGAAAGGACTTCAAAACAACTGTAATACACATGTTAAGGAACTGACCTGGGTAATGAACAGAATAGGTGAATATATGGAGAATCCTAGGAGAGAAATGAAAATGTTAAAAGAAAAAAAAAAAAAAAAAAAAAAGTCTACAAATGAAAAATAATCTGAAATGGAAATTTCACAAGATGGGCTTAACAACAGCATGCTGGAGACAGGAGGATAAAGAATCAGTGACCTTAAAAAGAGAGTCAATAGAAATGATCCAATCTGAAGCCTGGAGATAAAATGAGTGAAAAAGAGAAAGAAAAGAACAGAGCCTTATGGTCTGTGTAATAATATCAATTTTTCCATATGTGTAAACGGTGCCCCTAGAAAAAGAAGAGAGTGGACCAGAATACTTGAAGGCAAAAAAAAAAATGTCCAAAATTGATGAAGATATCAACACACAGTTTCAATAAGTTCCACAGAACAAGCAGAGCATATACAAAGAAGATCACTAGGAGAGATATCATGGTCCAACTGATGAACAGTAAACATTAAAAAGACACTATTACAAAGAACAAGAAGGAGTGAGTGTAGTTCAGTGGTTGAGCGCCTGCTTCCCATGTACGAGGTCCCAGGTTCAATCTTTGGTACTGCCTATGAAAAAAAAAAGAGAGAGAGAGAGAGAGAGAAAAAATATTATCTTCAAGGGAATACAAGTAAGAATTCCCCTGACTTTGATATAAAACAGTGGAAGCCAGAAGAAAATGGAATGACATCTTGAAAGTTCTAAAAGAAAAAATTGTCAAGCTAGACTTCTACATCAAGTGAAAATATCTTTCACAAAAGAAGGCAAGTTAAGGACACTTTTTTTTTTTTTTTTTTAAACAGGAGGTCCCGGGGATCGAACCCAGGTCCCTCCATATGGGAGACGGATGTCCAACCGTTTGAGCCACATCCGTCCCCCAAGGACATTTTGTAGTAAACAAAATCTGAGAGAATTTGTTACCACTAGATCCATACTATAAGACATGCTAAAGAATGTTCTTCAGGCTGTAGGAAAATAATCCCAGATGGAAATCCTTATCTAAAACAGAAATGAAGAGCACTGGAAATGGTACGTTTTGGGTAAATATAAAATATTATTTTTAAATATTTTGGAAAGCAGTTGACTAATTAAAACACATATAAAAATAAGGTATTGAAAGATTTAGAACATAAGTAGAGCTATTGGGAAGCAAATATAGAATTATACTGTTTAAGATTCTTTCATTGTATGTCCAATGGTATAATATTAAGTTTAGATATACTCTGATAAAGGAAGAATGCAAATTTTAATCCTCAGAAATAACCAATTAAAAATAACCAAAGAGTAAAAACTCAATAGAGGAGATAAAATGGAATAAAAAGTATTTCTCAGTTAATCTAAAACAATACAGGAGGGAAGCGGCTGTGGCTCAATCAGTAGGGCTCCCGTTTGCCATATGGGAGGCCCCGGGTTCGGTTCCCGGGGCCTCCTGGTGAGGGCGGGCCCGCCTGCACAGCGTGGTTGGCTGACCCAGCGAGCACAAGCAGCAAGTGGGGGATAAATGAATAAATAAATAAAATCTTTAAAAAAAAAAAAACAAAAACAAAAAAAACAATACAGGAGAGTAGGCACAAAGGAACAAAAAATACATGAGACAAAGAGAAAAGAAATAGCAAGACAGAAGCCTTAAACTAAATGGTATCAACAATTACATTAATTATAAACAGATGAAACAATCCAATTAAAAGGCAGGGATTTTCAGACTGGTTAAAAAACAAAACCTAACTATATTTTGTTTAAAAGAGACACAGTTTAAATATAAAGACACAGAAGGTTAGAAGTGTATGGACGGAAAAAGATATACCATCCAAGTATTCATCACAAGAGAAGCCCGCCCTGATCAAGATGGTAGAGTGAGAAGCTTCAGGACTCTGTCCCCTCACTGAAGCTTTGAACAATCAGCAAGAACTGACAGAAACATCTTCCTCCAAACACCAGAAAACAGTTAAAAAACTGCAGAGAAAATAGTCAAAGAAATTATGTGCCAGGTGTGCATGGAATCTCGGCAGAGCTGCAACTCCTACCCTACAGCTCAATGGACTCATCCAAGTCACCTGGCGATGAGACAACTATGGGCAATAGCCATCCCAGGGAATGGAGAGGGCCTGCACCTGCAGGCAGGATCATCCCACCCACCATATCCATGCGATATAAGCCCTCTCTCACTTGGAGGTGGAGTGGACATCACCATCCCAGTCCCCTCAGGATTAGGGGAAGAACTATGGACTAGAGTGGACTTGATGGTATTCTGTTGTTCATATATGGTGATTCTAGCAATGGAAGAAATTATAACAATGAGGTGGAGCCAGTGGCCACTTGACACTTTTGGGGCAGGGAGGGGACGAGCAGTTGAAATACAGGGGCTTCTTTGGGATTTGGAGGTTGTCCTGAGTACCGTTGTGGCAACGGATGTAGGCCATTTTAAATCAGCACACACCACTCAGAGCTGTGTGGGAGAGAGTGTGGTCTACGATGTGAACTATGGTCTATGGTTGGTGGCAAGGCCCCAGGATGTGTAAGTCCATTGAGGGTGGTGGGCCACACTTGTGGGAGATGTTTGTGTGGGATGTGGTGGGAGGTGTGGGAGGTGGGCAACATGGGAATCCCAGTGGGTTCTGTGTAATATTTTGGGTAAGCTAAGCACCTCTTAAAATATATTTATATATACATATAAATAACATTTTTGTAAGCAAATGCACATATATGCATATATATTTATATATCATTTTGCAAATGTTGGTATGTATTGTGATAATTTTGGTTTTTACCCACAATAAAAAATAAATAAATAAATAAACAAAAAGAAAACAGTTAAAAAACTGCAGAGAAAATAGTCAAAGAAATTAGGGCTGAAAACTTCCCAAATTTAATAAAAGACATGACTATACACATCCAAGATACTCAATAAATTCTAAAGAGGCCGAACCCAAATAATCCCACACAACATATTATAATCAAATTGTCAAGTACCAAAGATTGAATTCTGAAAGCCGCAAGAGAGAAGCAACATGTCACGTACAAGGGAGCCTAAATAAGAACAAGTGCTGATATCTCACTGGAGAACATGAAGGCCCGCAGGCAGTGGGATGACATATTTAAAGTTCTGAAAGCAAGAAATTGCCACCCAGGAATTTTATATCTGCCAAAACTGTCTTTCAAAAATGAGGGCTGCCCTTGCAACTTTTCTGAGACTTTTCAGAATAAAAGGTTGGGGAAAAAAAAAAAAAAAAAAAAAGGCAAAATTTAAAAAATATTAATAATAATTTAAAAATGAGGGTCAAATTAAGATTTTTCCAGATAAACAAAAGCTGAAGGAGTTTGCCATGATTAGATTGGCCCTCCAAGAAATGCTAAAGAGAGTTCTGCAGCTTGAAATGAAAGGAAAGTAGACAACAGATTGAAGCCACATGAAGAAATAAAGATCTTTGATGAGGGTAAACAGATGGGTAAATATAAATGCTAGATTATTATATTTTTGGTATGTAGCTCCACTCTTTACTTCCTACAGGATCTAAAAGGCAAATGCAGGGGAAGAGGATATGGCTCAAGCAACTGGGGACTGGGTTCCCGCCTACCACAAGGGAGGTCCCTGGTTCGGTTCCTGGTGCCTCCTAAAGAACACAGCGAGCTGGCACAACGGGTAGGTGCGGCAAGCTGACAGAACAAGATGATGCAACAAGATACACAAGAAGAAAAACATAATGTGAGACACAACAAAGCAGGAACGGAGGTAGCTCCAGTGACGCCTCCCTCCCACATTGGAGGCCCTGGGTTCGGTTTCTGGTGCTTCCTAAAGAAACAAGGAAGACGAACAAACACAGCAATTGCAAACAATGAGGGGGTGGGGAGAAATAAATAAAATCTTTTAAAAAATTATTTTTAAAAAAAGGCAAATGTGTCAAATCCAATGATAAATCAGTAGTTTGGAACTCATAATGTATAAACATATAATTGGTAACAAGAACTACATAAAGGTGAGGGGTTGGAGATATAGGAACATAGTATGTACACTATGAAGTTAAGTTGGTATCAAAGCAAAGGAGGTTGTTATAGAACAGGATGCTAAATTTAAGCCTCAGGTTAACGACAAAGAAAATATTGGAGAATATGCAAGCTTGTAAAGACAGAAAGTAGAATACAGACTGCCAGGGGTAGGTGACAGGGGAACGGAGAGTTAATGCATAATAGGTGTAGGTTTTCTGTTTGGGGTATGGGAAAGTTTTGGTAACAGAGGGTGGTGAGGGTACCACAATACTGTGAATGAGATTAATCCCACTGAGTGTTTTGGTTGTGAGTGACTGGGCAACTAAAGAGACAGTGATAATGAAATGTGATACATGATTCTAGACAGGATGTAATAAGAGAAAAGGCTCAAAAGGACACTATTGGGACAGATGAAATAATTGGAATATAGAAAATATGCTTTCTATCAATGCTAATTTACTTGAACTTGATAACTATATCAAGGAGTTTACATTAGTGAATTTACATTAGTGAATATTCTTAAGGAGTTTACATTAGTGAATATTCTTGTTCTTAGGAAATGGATATGGCAAGATTGTGTTCAAGGAGCATGATGTATACAACCAACACATAAGTGTTCAGAAAATAGACTGATAGCCGGATAGATAGACTGATATAGCAAACGTGGCAAAATGGTGAAATTGGTGGATCTGGGTATCTGGAGGGGCCAAACTACCAAATCAAGAAGCTGGAAAAGAAAAGCAATAGGGAAGCGGCTGCGGCTCAATCGGTAGGGCTCCCGTTTACCATGTGGGAGGCCCCGGGTTCGGTTCCCGGAGCCTCCTGGTGAGGGCAAGCCCGCCCGCGCGGCGTGGTTAGCTGACCCAGCGAGCACAAGCAGCAAGGGGGGGATAAATGAATAAATAAATAAAATCTTTAAAAAAAAAAAAAAAAAAGAAAAGAAAAGCAATGAAACCCAAAGAAAATATATGTAAAGGGAAATAATAAAAAGAGCAGAAGTAACAAAGAAAATAGAAAATTGATAAAGAAAATCAAGGAAGCTACAACTTGGTTCATTGGAGATAAGTAAAAGGAGTGAATTCCTTGGAAGATTTACCAAGGAAAAAGAGAGAAAACACAAATTATCAATATCAGAAACAAAAGCAGAAATATCAATACAGATCCTATAGATAGGCATTAAGGTAATAAAGGGAATATTATAAACCATTTTATGCTAACAAATTTGACAACTTAGATGAAATGGACAAATATTTTGAAAAATAAAGTTTACTGAAATGGACACAAGAAGCAGTAGAAAATATGAATAGCCCTATATCTGAAAAGTTATATAACTATAAACTTAGAAAAATACATTGTAATTAAATGTCAAGACTGGCAATCCAATGGACAGCTGACATTAATGAGTTGATTATACCTTTCTTGTTCCTCAATTATGTCCTCACTGAACTAATGATTGTTGTTTTTTTTTTTTGATTGTTTTATTTTATTTTTTTTCATTTTAAATAAGTTTATTTAAACAACAAGATGCTTGACTTAAACGGAAAACTGTCTAGGATTCATTTCTTTTAGAGTAATTTATCTGTACTTAAAGACAGATTGCCCTGCATGCAACAGCTACAAACAAAAAAGTTACAAAATTGTCCTTGGTTTTACAATGATAAATGAAAAACATCAAAATTCTCCAATCGAACAAAGGTATGCCAGGATTTTTTACGTTTAAACAGTGGGAGTGAAATATAAAGAGAAGAGCTGAATGAGCATGCCACTAATGGAAAAAAGGTGTATTTTCACAGAACCACTAATTTTTCCCATCCCATTTCCATTTAATGTCAATCAAAACACACCATGTAGTTTAAAAAAAAAAAAAAAAAAAGCATTATGCTTGTGCACACATACCAGTTACTTTATGTACAATAAAGGAACAGTAAGGGTAAAATAGAGAAAACTGTACCATAGTAGTCAGGATGCAGTGGAACCAGTTGCTGTTTTTCTAACTGAGAATGTTTTCTTCTTGGTCTGTAGATACAGAGTTCTGGCATAAATAGGCTTCTTTTATTTTTTTAAGGAGGTACTGGGGTTTTTGAACCTAGGGCCTTGTACATGGGTAGCAGGTGCTCAACCACTAAGCTATATACCTGCTCCCCAGTGAGAGTCGGTTTTCTCATTTGTTTATTTTTAGGAGGTACCAGGGATGGAACCTGGGACCTATACATGGGAAGCAGGTGCTCAACCATGTGATTTACATCTGCTCCCCACAGGCTTCCTTTTTAACAGACTCCTCCTGTTGGCTGCTGGAACACATCAATTTTATCTTCATCCTCTATTTCCAACTGTGCAGGTGTGTCTGTTTTGTTGACTGGCTGCCCTGCAAACTGACAAGCCCCGTGGCTCACAATAGACTTTCCTTACTTTACTAAGTGGCGCATGCCTCTTAATCTCAAACTGCACCACAGAGCCACCCTGGCCCGCCACCTTCAGATTAACACAATCGTTGTTCTCGGTCTTACTCCTTCCTTGGGTTTTCTATCAGCCATGGCAAGGGCTGGGCGTCTCCTCTGCTGCCGCTGCACAAAAGAGGTGGCAGGTCCACAGCGTAGGAGCACGCAAGCAGCACCAGGAGCCGCAGAAGAAGCAAGTGCCACCACACTAATGAAGGACGTTGTGAATGTGGGAAAGTATGGGAGGGGGAGGGATGGGGCAAATGCCCCATATATTTTTGTGTTTTTGTTTGTTTTGTTTTTTCTTTTCCTATATTTTTTACGTAACATTTTTGTAATCGAAAGTTTCTTTAAAATAAATAAATAAATAAATAAATAAATAAATAAATAAGCAATTGCTTCATTTGTGAATCTATCTTCTTGACAGGAGAGATCCTAATTTTGGATATTGGTAGTCAATCTGAATCAATCCATCACTCTCTTTTTCTCTCTAGATAGAAATATAGACAGATAGATAGTATGTGTGCAAATAAACTTGGAGACAGAGATAGGAAAAGGGATATAGATTTGTTTTTCAGTGCCATATAAATACTCTGTGCCAGTCTTTGTAGATCTTTCTCTCTCCATCTTCTTTTTCTCTCTCTTAATATCCAGACCTCGGGAAGCGGCTGTGGCTCAATCAGTGGGGCTCCCGTTTACCATGTGGGAGGCCCCAGGTTCGGTTCCCGGGGCCTCCTGGTGGGGGCTGGCCCGCCCACACGGCGTGGTTGGCTGACCTGGCGAGCACGGGCAGCAGCGGGGGGATAAATGAATGGATAAATAAAATCTTAAAAAAAAAAAAAAAAAATCCAGACCTTTATACTCTGACAAACCTTTCTGCCTCCCCGCATTTCTTGGTTCCAGGAAATACTGAACTGCTAACTCATACTTGGGAGAGAACCTACAGTGCTAGGGATGGTCACCTTAAAGGGTGCAGGTTCCAATACCCTAGAGTGGTTTTCACCGCAGGCCACCACCACATCCGCTCACTAGCGCCACCTCTTGGACACTTGCAGACACACTGGCATGTTGAAGGCTCCAGAACTCCCAGTTAAAGAGAGAAAAACGTTTGTATGTATAACGGTTATTAACAGAGGGCAATACTTGTTTCTTGACATACCTAATAAGCCCCGAAAGAGTTTTTAAAATTCTTTTAATCTAGGCTGGATTTATTTAAATGTGGGTTTATTTTAGGAATTAAAGACAATTTATTTCGTGTTCTTCAGATTTATTCCACAAAACCAGAATACTGCTGAGGACATGGTACAAAATATCTGGACCATTCTCCGTGAACACTGCAGAAGCAAGCAGCTATTCTTTTGTAGGCCAAGTCAAAGGAGCTGTGTCAGACAGCGTTTAGGATGATGCCCACGATACTTCAGAAGAAAACAGGGCGTGTTTTGCCTGCAAATATTTTGATGTAAGACTTGAAGGCTACAAAGGATAAAATTATTAACACCTACAGTATTTTGCAAAGTCTTTCTGAAAATCCGTCCTGGCGTTGACAAAAGCGCGTCCTTTTTCTGTTCCGACAACGAACACGTCGGCTCCATACATTGCAATGCAGGCCACTTCAGCCTTGGACTTGGCCAGTTCTTTACACTGAAATAGAATCAAAGCACGATGTGTTATACTCAAGGTCAGATCCAGATGTAGGGCCTGAGGGGCCTGCTTTAAAAAAAGAATACAAAATGAGATACAAAAAGGAGTATCTATCCAGAATGAGAAAAATTATATGCACGCACAAATGTATCAAGCAAGTACCATAAACATCAAACCCTGAGAAGAACATAATATTTTTATTCACTGCCTGAGATGCCTCTCCAACATGTCTCTTTTTCCTATATTTTTGGCTGCCTCCTCTTTGCTTGCCTCTTCACATGACAGCAATTTTATAAAATTATTTTTTATGGAGAGATAAGTAACTATTTCCTCTAGCATGGTTGATCACACTTTAAAATTATTGATGGCAGGGATGCATAAAGCATGCAAATTCATACACAGGCAGGCTTGCTGTTCATAGTAGGGTTAAAGATTTGTGCCCTACAGACACAAGAACTCTGATAAATTCTATTGGTGTAATTCCTATGCCAATTAAAAGGACGTGTGCTGTATTTATAACTGTATATGCTGCATTACCAAGTATATCCTGACCAGAGAAGACTTCCTTCTTTTTGTTAAGGTTGAAAAAAAATTTTTTTAAACAAATGAATTTTTATTCATACATATTAATAGAGCATACAATTCATGCAAAGTGTACAATCGATGGTACTTGGTATAATCACATAGTTGTGCATTCATCACTTCAATCATTATTAGAGCATTTTTATTATTTCAATAATAATAATAAACAACAAAAAACAAAGAAACAAGAAAATCTTCACCTTTCAATCTCTGTTTCCCTTTGCTGTACCTAGCTGCCGTATCAGGCTATTATTGCACAATGTTGTGCATTCATCACTACAAAAAATTTTAGGACAATTTCATTACTCCAAAAAACCCACAAAAACTCCACACCCCTTAGCATTCCTTCCCCAGCCCTACATAACCACTGATCTAATTTCACCTTTATAAATACATTATATTTACATTTTATATAAATGGAATCATACAATATGTAGCACTTTGTGTCTGGTTTCTTTCACTTACCATAATGCTTTTTTTTTGGTCTGATATTAACATAAAAAAAAAAAAAGCCCTTCCCCACTAGATGTCTCCCTTGTCTGTTTGCTTGTTGTTTTTGCTTGTCTGATCATTGTGTTTTTTTTTTTTTTTTTTAAAGATTATTTATTTATTTATTTATTTATTTATTTATTTATTTATTCCCCCTTGCTGCTTGTGCTCACTGTGTCCATTTGCTGTGCGTTTTTCTGTGTCTGCTTGTCTCCCTTTGTTGGGTCGTCCTACTGCGTCAGCTCACCACACTGCGCGGGCTGGCTTGCCTCCACCAGGAGGCCCCGGAAATCGAACCCAGGGCCTCCCATATGGTAAATGGGAGCCCTATCGATTGAGCTACATCCGCTTCCCTGCTTATTGTTTTTTTTTTTTTTTTTATCGCTTGTTGTCTGTTTTTTCTTTAGGAGGCACCGGAAACCAAACCCAGGACCTCCCATGTGGCAGGTGTGTGCTCAACTGCTTGAGCCACATCTGCTCCCTGATATTAACATTTTGTAGTAGTTACATACATTTGTTGGGAAGTGAATGTGGCTCAAGCGAGTGAGCTCCCGTCTACCACGTAGGGAGTTCTGGGTTCGGTTCCCAGGGCCTCCTGGTGAAGGCGAAGCTGGCCCGCACCATGGAGAGTTGGCCCACGCGTGGACAGCTGGTCCACGCAGTGAACTGATGCAATAAGATGAACAAAAAAGAAACATAGAGGAAAGACAATGAGAGACACAAAAAACCAGGGAGCTGAGGTGGCTCAAGCGATTGGGTGCCTCTCTCCCACATCGGAGGTCCCAGGATTGGTTCCCAGTGCCTCTTTAAAGAGAAGACGAGAAGACAAGCAGACACAAAAGAATGCACAGCAAATGGACACAGAAAGCAGACAGCAAACCCAGGCAGTGGGGGAGGTGGGAATAAAATTTAAAAAAACAAACTGAAAAACAAAAAAAAAACATACATTTGCTAGCTAAACTTCAAAGAAAAAGTCTTATATATACAATTTTACCCACATTCGTATTTCACATGTGGTTTTACTATGCTATACAGTTCCATGCTATATTTTTTAGCTTTCCTTTTTGTAATATACATGACCTTAGACTTTCCCTTTAAACCACCATCATACCCACATAATAGTACTGCCAGTTACATTATGTTGGGCTTTCACGTTTTCTATTCATTTCCAAAGATTAACCCGCATCCTTTTTACCAATTCTGCACAGAATAACCCTCGGCTTTCCATTCTCTAACCTCATTCTAGTTTCTGGTGACCTGTATTCTAGTTATTAACTCCATGAGATTACACAATATATTTAGTTCATAATAGCACAATCATACAGTATTTGTCCTTTTGGGTCTGGCTTGCTTCACTCAACATAATGTCCTCCAGGTTCATAGATTCTGTCATATGGTCTACGACTTTGTTTCGTCTTACAGCTGCATAATATTCCACTGTGTGAATAAACCAGTTCATCTATTCATTGGTGGATGGATACTTGGGTTGCTTCCAACTTTTGGCAATGGTGAATAATGTGGCTATGAACATCGGTGTGCAGATGTCTGTTCGTGTCACTGCTCTCAGTTCTTCTGGGTATATATCCAGTAGTGGTATTGCAGGGTCATATGGCAAGTCTATATTCAACTTCTTTAGGAACTGCCAAACAGTCCTCCACAGTGGTTGTACCATTCTGCATTCTCACCAACAGTGAAGAAGTGTTCCTATCTCTCCACATCCTCTCCAAAACTAGTAGTTCTCTTTTTTTTTTTTTTTTTTTTTTTTATCGGGAGGTCCCTGGGATCGAACCCAGGTCCCTCCATATGGGAGACGGACGCCCAACTAGTTGAGCCACATCCAACCCCTCTCTGTCTTTTTAATAGTGGCCATCATGATGAGCGTGAAACAATACCATATTGTAGCTCTGATTTGCATTTCCCTAATCACTATAGATGTTGAACATTTTTTCATGTTTTCTTTGCCATCTGTATTTCTTCTTTGGACACATGTCTATTCAAGTTTTTTCCTATTTCTTTTATTGGGTCCTTTGTCTTTTTATTGTTGAGTTGCAACATCTCTTTATATATCCTGGATATTAAACCCTTAACAGATATGTAATTTCCAAATATTTTTTTCCCATTGAGTTGGCTGCCTTTTCACCATTTTGACAAAGTCCGGTGAGGTGCAAAAGTGTTTAATTTTGACTTGGTAGGTGTTTAACATGGACTTGGTAGGTTTGTCAAAAACGAGTCGACTGTATAGGTGAGGGTTTATTTCTGGATTCTCAATTCTATTCCACTGATCGAGGTGTCTATCTTTATGCCAGTACTATGCTGTTTTAACCACTGCAGTTTTGTAATATGTTTCAAGGTCAGGCAGTGAAATTCCTCCCATGTCGCTCTTCTTTTTTAGAATGCTTTTGGCTATTTGGGTACACTTACCCTTCCAAATGAATTTGGTAATTGCCTTTTCTAATTCTGTAAACTATGCTGTTGGGATTTTGATCGGTATTGCACTGAATCTATATATCAGTTTGGGTAAGATTGACATCATCACGATATTTATTCTTCCAATCCATGAACATGGAATGTCTTTCCATTTGTTTAGTTCTTTTAAAATTTCAATTAGCATTGTTTTGTAGTTTTCTGCATATAGGTCCTATACTTCTTTGGTTAAATTAATTCCTAGGTATTTGAGTCTTTTTGTTGCTATTGAAAATGGAATTTTCCCTGATTTCCTCCTCAGATTGTTCAGTACTCGTGTACAAAAACATCACTGATTTTTGCATGTTGGTCTTGTATCCTGCCACTTTGCTGCACTCATTTATTAGCTCAAGTAGCTTTGTCATGGATACTTCAGGATTTTTGAAGTACAGGATCATGTCATCTGCAAACAGTGAGAGTTTTACTTCCTTTTTTTCTTTATGGGTGCCTTTTATTGTATTTTTTCTTGTCTAATTGCCCTAGCTAGAACTTCTAGTACAATATTGAATAACAATGGTGACAATGGGCATTCTTGTCTTGCTCCCAATCTTAGAGAGAAACCTTTCAAACTTTCCCCACTGAGTATGATGTTGGCTGTAGGTTTTTTTTTTTTTTTTTTTTAAAGATTTTATTTATTTATTCATTTATCCCCCCCTTGCTGCCTGCACTCGCCGGGCCAGCCAACCACGCCGTGCGGGAGGGCCCGCCCCCACCAGGAGGCCCCGGGAACCGAACCCGGGGCCCCCCACATGGCAAACGGGAGCCCCACTGATTGAGCCACAGCCGCTTCCTGTAGGTTTTTCATATATGCCTTTTATCATATTGAGGGATCTTCCTTCTATTCCTATCTTTTGAAGTGTTTTTATCAAAAAAGGATGCTGGATTTTGTTGAATGCCTTTTCTGCATCGATTTAGATGATCAAGGTGTTTTTTTTCCCCTTCAATTTGTTAATGTGCTCTATTACATGGATTGATTTTATGTTGAACCAACCTTGCATACCAGGAATAACTCTCACTTAGTCATGATGTGTAAGTCTTTTTATATGCTGTTTGATTCAATTTGTAAGTATTTTCTTGGGTAGTTTTGCACCTATGTTCATTAGAGAGATTGGTCTGTAATTTTCATTTCTTGTAGTATCTTTATCTGGCTTTGGTATTAGGGCAATGTTGGCTTCATAAAATGTGTTGGGTAATTTTCCCTCCTCTTCGATTTTTTGGAAGAGTTTAAACACGATTGGTGTTAATTCTTTTTGAAATGCTTGGTAGAACTCACCTGTGAAGCCATCTGGTCCTGGTCTTTTCTTTGCTAGGAGATTTTTGATGACGGATTCAATCTCCTTAAATGTGATTGATTTGTTAAGTTCTTGTATTTCTTGTAACGTCAGTGTAGGTTAGTTGCGCATTTCTAGGAATTTGTTCATTTCGTCTAGGCTGTCTAGTTTATTGGCATACAGTTTCTCATAATATCCTCTTATGATTCTTTTTATTTCAGTGTGGTCATTTGTAACTTCCCCCCTTTCATTTCTAACTGTATTTATTTGCAACTTCTGTCTTTTTTTCTTTGTTAGTCTAGCTAGGGGGTTGTCAATTTTATTGATCTTCTCAAAGAACCAGCTTTTGGTTTTGTTGATTTTCTCTATTGTTTTTCTGTTCTCATTTTCATTATTTCTGTTCTAATCTTTATTATTTCTTTCCTTCTGCTTGCTTAGGGATTGGTTTGCTGTTCTTTTTCTAGTTTCTCTAGTTGTTCAGTTAAATCTTTGAGTTTAGCTCTTTCTTGTTTTTTAATATAGGCATTTAGCGCTATAAATTTCCCTCTCAAGACTACCTTCGCTGTATCCCATAAGTTTTGGTATGTTGTTTTCTCGTTTTCATTTGTCTCCATATATTTACTGATTTCACTTGCAATTTCTTCTTTGACCCACCGAATATTAAGGAGTGTGCTGTTCAGTCTCCACACATTTGCGAATTTACTTTTTCCCTGTCTATTGTTGATTTCTAATTTCATTCCATTATGATCTGAGAAGATGCTTTGTATAATTTCAGTCTTTTTATATTTATTGAGAGCTGCATTGTGACCTAACATGTGGTCTATCCTGGAGAAAGATCCATGGGCACTTGAGAAGAAGGTATAAGTCGCTAAGTTTGATGCAGTGTTCTGTATATGTCTGTTAGGTCTAATTTGTTTATCATATTGTTCAAGTTCTGTTTCCTTGTTCATCTTCTGTCAGTTCTATCTAATGATGTGGGTGGGGTGTTGAAGTCTCCAATGATTATTGTAGAAATGTCTATTTCTCCCTTCAGTTTTGCCAGAGTTTGTCTCATATATTTTGGGGCACCCTTGTTAGGTGTGTAGATATTTATGACTGTTATATCTTCCTGGAGGATCGTCCCTTTTATTAATATATAATGGCCTTCCCCATCTAACTTTTTGCATTTAAAGTTTGTTTTGTCTGATATTAGTATAGCTACCCCTGCTGTTTTCTGGTTACTATTCGTGTGGAATATCTTTTTCCAACCTTTCACTTTCAGCCAGTTTGTATCCCTGGATCTAAGGTGAATTTCTTGTAAGCAGCATTTGGATGGCTCATGTCTTTTTATCCATTCTATCAGCCTGTATCTTTTGACTGGGGAGTTTAATCCATTCACATTCAATGATATTACTATAAATGCACTATTTACTTCCTTCATTTTATTCTTTGGTTTTCATATGTCATCTTGTTTTTGTCTGTCTTTTTACTATTTTGTTTATCCTTTTAGCTAATCTTTCTTCTATACTCTCCTCCAAGCCTCACTCTCCTGTCTTTTTCTTTCAGCTTCTAAGGCTTCCTTTAATATTTCCTGCAAAGCTGGATTCTTTTTTGCAAACTCTCTTAGTTTCTGTTTGTGACTATTTTATACTCCCATTCATATTTAAAGGACAGTTTTGCTGGATAAAGAATTCTTAGCTGGCAGTCTTACTCTTTCCGTTTCCTAATTGTATCATAGAAACTGTCTTCTCGCCTCCATGGTTTCTGAAGAGAAATTTGCACTAAGCCTTATTGGATGTCCCTTGTAAGTGATCGTTTGCTTCTCTCTTGCTGCTCTGAGAATTTTTTCTTTATCTTTTTTTTTTTTTTTTTTTAAATGTGTTTTTAATTTTTATTGTGGTAATTTAGAGAAAAATGGCGCTCACTGGGACTCAGAGACTAACCATTGCAGGCAGAACATTTATCAGGCAGCTCTCCCAGTGGAGGGGTCTGAAGAGAGACTTCAGTCCCACTCCAGAGGGTGGTGGATATGGCTTTATACAGTATATCAATAGGCTGGGAAACTGAGTACAGCCTGGGGTCAAATGGCCAGGGGGAAGTGGGCTAGGAGGTCTTGGAATGCAGGAGGGGTTGGTGGTGCTTGGGTCTGGAGGGGGTGATGGCCCTTACCTGCTCCATTTTGTTTATTCTTGGGAGGGGATAAGCTGCCGGTAGGCTATGGCTTGCTCAATCAGTTATGGCTGGAGGCTGCCTTTCGATTTATGTCACGAGGGAGTTAAGTCAGGGTATTATGGCCTGTTAATCATTGCAAACCTTGTAAGGGGGTACCTCTAACATTCCTAACTCTTTGATTATATATATATATGATGAAGGACCTAAGTTATGGGAATACTGGGCAGAACAGAAGGGTGAGGGGATTTGGGATGTCAACTCAGTCTGGCTACTTCCTGCTGTTATGGGGCGGTGAAGGATTCCCTTCTTTTCTGTCCAGTAGGTTCTGATTTCTGGTCCTGAAGAGGTTGGTATTGGTGTTCATGTAGCAAGAAGATGCCGTTCACATATTCCTGAGTTGTTGACTGGACAATTTGGCATATGAATTAGATGAGAAGCTGTTGCTGCTGGCAGGCATCCCAGATGTTCTTCCACAGATCTCTCTTCCCCACAGAGGTCAGCCCACAACAGTTCATTGTTCCTGTCTTGTACTTTGGCTTCTTCTCACAATTGTGACTCAACAATATTATAAACTCTATTAGAAAACACTGTACTTTATCAATTACAGCAGAGGGTACAGTTTTTGTTCTACTTAACTAAACAACATTTAAGAATTTGATAGACAGCCAGGACTTTGTAGCTTGTCCCAATTGTTTGCCCATCCCAGGCTCTTAAGATGAGATTCCATTGTCTGTGATGCTCCTTTTAATTCCACCGGCTGCTTCTCTTCTGCCCTCCCTGCCTCATGAAGCCGCTGGTCGTGTTCGTCCTCGGTGGGCCCGGTGCTGGCAAGGGGACCCAGTGCACCAGCATCATCGAGGTGAGGCCCGGGCAGCTGGCGGGCTTCCTGCGGCTTGACGCGACACCAGGCCGGCCTGTCCCACCGTGCTGGGCTGTCCGCGCCCTCCGGAACTTTCTCTTTATCTTTGACATTTGGCATTTTGAGTAGTATATGTCGGGGTGTAGGTCTATTTGGATTTATTCTGATTGGGGTACGGTATGCTTCTTGGACATGTAAGTTCATTTCTTTCGTGAGAGTTAGGAAATTATCAGCTATTATTTCCTCAAATACTCTTTCTGCCCCCTTTCCCTTCTCTTCCCCTTCTGGAACTCCCATGACATGTATGCTGCTGCATTTTGGGTTGCCATTCAACTCTCTGAGCCCCTGCTCATTTTTTTTCCCATTCTTTTATCTCTCTGTTCTTTTCTCTCTTCAATTTTAGCTGCTCTGTCTTCGGTATCAATTATTCTTTCTTCTATCATTTCGAGTCTGTTGTTGTATGCCTCAAATGTGTTTCTGATCTCACCTATTGTGTCTTTCATTCCCATGAGCTCTGTTACCTTTCTGTTCAGGATTTCAAATTCTTCCTTGTGTTCACTTCTTGATGTCATTTATTTCTTTAACTATATTGTCCTTCAACTCATTAATTTGATTTTGGAAATTTGTGATCATCTCACTGATTAGTTCTCTCAAATTCTGCATCTCTTCTGGGACTTTGATGTATTCCTTTCCTTGGGCCATGTCTTCTATTTTCTTAGTATGGCTCGTAATGTTTTGCTGGTGTTTAGGCATCTGGTTAGGATGTAGTTTACTCAGATGCTCAATCTCTTTCTCTTTTATAGGGATTTAGTGGCAGGAGGCTGTGAGTTACCACAGCTCTTTGATTTTTGGCTCAATCTGAATTATTAGGATTGCCCTGCTGGTTGCCCAAAACTGGGCACTGCACACAGTAATTGGTTGTAGAGTCATTTTCTAGGGCCTTGGGCAGGGAGGCTATAGAGGCCAGGAAAAGCCTCTCCTACTTATTATTTTTTAAAGATTTTATTTATTTATTCATTTATCCCCCCCTTGCTGCCTGTGCTCGCCGGGTCAGCCAACCACGCCGTGCGGGCGGGCCCGCCCCCACCAGGAGGCCCCGGGAACCGAACCCGGGGCCCCCACATGGCAAACGGGAGCCCTACTGATTGAGCCACAGCCGCCTCCCGTCTCCTACTTATTTTTAATTTTCTTATGTGCACTTCTGTGGTTTGCCAGGACATGGCGCTCTTTTGGCAGCTCTCAATTCAATGCCTGGTTGGAGTGTATTTGTTGTAACACAGACTGAATCAATGTGATAGAGCTTCCTGTCTGGAAACTAGGAGCCTTGTAGTTCAAACTTTCTCTGAGACAGCTCTCCAGCCTTCTCTGGCAGCCCCCTCCCTTTTCCCGGCTAGGAAATATTTCCACTCCCTTCTGAGTTCTCAACAATCAGTCCCTGTTAGTAGAGAAGGAGATTCGGAGGTTTGTATATCTTTAGCCCCTTGCAGGCTCCAAGGCAAAGAATGGCACAGCCCCACCTGGCCTGGAAGGGCTCTCGGGACAGAGGCGACCAAACCAGTGAGTCAAATGCCGAGTCAGCCCCAGGCTGCGTCCCTCTCTCCCCCCTTCTCCTGTGGAGTCCTCAACAATTAGTCCAGGCTGGAAGAGAGGGAGATTGCGAGGGTCGGATCTCTCCAGTCCTTTACCGGCTCCCAGGGCAAACCACCGGTGGTCCCAACCTGGCCTGGAAGGGTCCATGGTGCACAGCAGATCAAATTTGTGGGTCAGACCCTGAGTCAGCCTTAGGCTGTGTCCCTCTCTCTCCCCTTTCCTGGGGTGGTAGATCCCTGGAGCCCCCTTCGTCTGTAGGTGCAGGCCAGAGGCCCGAGAATTCTAAAGAGTCTTTAGTGTGGGGAATGGTGCCGGTAGCAGCGGCCCCCACTGGTTTCAACTCATGGTTCTGTCGTCACGATTTCCCTCTTTTGTCCCTCTCTCCTCTGGGTGATGTGCAGCCTTCACCTGCTGTCCTAAACCCTAGAAGATCTTTTTCGTGGCTGTTGCAGCCTGTCCTCTAGCTATTTTTCTGGAGAAGAGATGCCTGTGTCTTACTAGTCTGCCATCTTCCCGGACGTTGTCTCAATGTCTTCTTGATGTCATTTATCTCTTTGATCATATTGTCTTTCAACTCATTAATTTGATTTTGGAAATTTGTGCACATCTCACTGATTAGTTCTCTCAAATTCTGCATCTCTTCTGTGGCTATAGAGGCCAGAAAAAGCATCTCGTAATTTTCAATTTTCTTGTGTGCACTTTCTTGGTCTGCCAGGAGATGGCACTCTTTGGCAGTTCTCAGTTCAATGCCTGATGGGAATTTATTTGTTGCAACACAGACTGGATCAATGTGATAGAGCTTCCTGTCTGGAGGCTAGGAGCCTTGTAATTCAAACTTTCTCTGAGACAGTTCTCCAGCCTTCTCTGGCAGCCCCCTTCCTTTTTCTGGCTAGGAAATATTTCCACGCCCCTCTGACTCCTCAACAATCAGTCCCTGTGGCTAGAGGAGGAGATTGGGAGGGTTGTAATCTTTAGCCCCTTGCAGGCTCCAAGGCAAACAATGGCGCAGCCCCACCCCACCTGGAAGGGTTCTTAGGACACAGCAGATCAAATTTGTGGGTCAGAAGCCGAGTCCGTCTTAGGCTGTGTCCCTCTCTCTCCCTTTTTCTGGGGTGGTACATCCTTGGAGACCCCTTTGTTTGTAGTTCCAGGCCTAGAGGCCCAAGAATTCTAAAGTGTCTTTAGTGTGGGGAGTGGTGCTGGCAGCAGCAGCCGCTGGTTTCAACTCACTTCTGTTGTTGCAATTTCCCTCCTTTGTCTCTCTTTACTCTGGGTGGTATCCAGCCATCGCCTGCTGTCCTAAACCCTAGCAGAACTTTTTCTGAGCTGTTGCAGCCTGTCCTCTAGCTATTTTTCTGGAGGAGAGGAGAGAATATTTATCTTGTATGCTGCCACTTTGTTGAACTCTTCTATTAGTTCCAGTAGCTTTTTCATGGATTTTTCAGGATTTTCTAGATAAAGGATCCTATTATCAGTGAATAGCGCAAGTTTTACTTCATCCTTTCCAATTTGGGTGCCTTTCATTTCTCTAGCCTAATTGCTCTAGCTAGAACTTCTAGCACAATATTGCATAACAGTGGTGACAGTGGGCATCCTTGTCTTGTTCCTGATCTCAGCAGGAAAGCTTTCAGTCTTTCACCATAAGTACAATGCTAGCTGTAGGTTTTCACGTATGCATTTTACCATATTGAGAAAGTTTCCTTCTATTCCTATCTTTTGGAGTGTTTTTATTAAGAAACGGTGCTGTATTTTGTCAAATGCCTTTTCTGCATCAATTGAGAGGATCCTGTGATTTTTCTTCTTCAATTTATCAGTGTGGTTTATTAAACTAATTGATTTTCTTGTGTTGAACCAACCCTTGCATACCTGGGATAAAACCCACTTTCTTGAATGTGGTGTATAATTCTTATAATGTGTTTCTGGATTCAGTTTGCAAGTATTTTGAAGATTTTTGCATCTACACTCACTAGAGATATTGTCTAATATTCTTTTTTCACAGTATCTTTATCTGGTTTTGGTATTAGGGTGATGTTGGCTTCATAGAATGAGTTTGGTAGCATTCTTTTCTGTTCAATTTCTGGAAGAGCTTGAGCAAGATTGGTATTACATCATCTTTGAATGATTGGTAGAATCCAATCATTCTGGTCCTGGGATTTTCATCTTTGGGAGATGTGAAAGTTTGATATTATTGATCACTTCCAAAAAGAAATACTGTTTGTAAACTGGTCTGTTCCTCTGGGCATAGTATCCTTTGATTGTATTAAATCCAAAGGTTTCACTTTTACTTGATTAAATTAAGATTAGGGCTTTGATTTGGCCACGTCAGAAGGACGTTGAGGCCCCGCCCCCATGGTGGGCAGACACACAGAAAAGGACACTTAGTTTTGATGCTGGAGCCCTGGGGAGAGGGCCATTTGCCTGATAGTTTACAGCTGACCTTGTGGAGAGGGCAGAGCAGTTGAGCCTGGAAAGAGAAGAGCCCCGGGAAGAGAGCTGAGCCTTAAGCCAGCCTACAGCTAAGATCAGAAGAAGCTGGGACCATGGAGACTTAAGAGGAAGAGGAAGGCTGAACCCTCACAGAGATGGTAGCCATCTTGCTCCAACACGTGGCAACAGACTTTGGTGAGGGAGGTAACTTACTGTTTATGGCCTTGTGACTGTAAGCTTCTACCCCCAAATAAATACCCTTTATAAAAGCCAACAGATTTTTGGTACTTTGCATCAGCACCCCTTTGGCTGACAATACAGGAGGTTTTTGATGACTGTTTCAATCTCTTCACTTGCGATTGATTTGTTGAGGTCTTCTATTTCTTCTAGGGTCACTGTAGGTGGTTTGTGTGTTCCTAGGAATTTGTCTATCTTGTCTACATTGACTAGTTTTCTGGCATACAGTTATTCATAGTATCCTCTTATGATCTCTCTTATTTCTGCAGGGTCAGGGTAATGTCCTCCCTCTCATTTCTGATTTTATTTATTTGCATCTTCTTTTTTTCTGTGTCAATCTAGATAAGGGTTTGTTGATTTTGTTGATCTTCTCAAAGAACCAAGTTTTGGTTCTGTTGATTCTATTTTTGTTGTTGTTGTTGTTCCCTATTTCATTTATTTCTGCTCTGATCTTTACTGTTTCTTTCCTTTGGCTTGGTTTGGGATTAGTTTGCTGATCTTTTTCTAGTTCCTCCAGGTGTTCAGTCAGATCTTCAATTTTAGCTCTGTCTTTTTCTTTAATGAAAGCATTGAGCTCTACAAATTTCCCTCTCAGCACTGCCTTTGCAGTGTGTCATTGGTTTTCTCCCTTTCTGAAATGGCTCCCATGTCTGTTTGCTCATTGTTTTTGCTCATTGTTTGTGTGTTTTTTTGTTGTTTTTGCTTGTCATCTGCTCGTTGTCTACTCATTGCTTTTGTTTGCTGATGCTGACTGCTCATTATTTTTTTGTCTTCTTTAAGAGGCACTAGGAACCAAACCCCAGGCCTCCCATGTGGGAGGCGGGCGCTCAACTGCTCGAGCCACATCTGCTCTCCTGTCCCATAGGTTTTGATATATTGTGTTCTCATTTTCACTCATCTATAGAAATTTGCAGAATTCTCTTGCAATTTCTACTTTGACCCACTGATTATTTAAGAGTGTGTTTTTAATCTTCATATATTTATGAGTTTTTCCCTTTTCTGTCCATTATTGATTTCCAGCTTTATTCCATTATGGTCACAGAAAGTGTTTTGTATAATTTCAATCTTTTAAAATTTATTGAATCTTGTCTTGTGTCCCACCATATATGGTCTATCCTGGAGGAGGATCCATGAACGCTTGGAAAGAATATATATTCTGCTGTTTTGGGGTGCAACACTCTATGGATATCTATTAGGTCTAGTTCATTTATCATATTATTCAAGCTCTCTATTTATTTATCCTCTGTCCAGATGTTCTATCCAATACTGAGAGTGGTGTATTGAAGTCTCCAAATATTCCAAATATTATTGTAGAGACCTCTATTTCTCCCTTCAGTTTTGCCAGTGTATGCCTCATGTATCTTGGGGCACTCAGGTTAGGTGCATAAATATTTAGTATGGTAATTTCTTCTTGGTGAATTACCCCTTTTATTAATATATAATGACCTTCTCCATCCCTTTTAACAGTTTTGCATTTAAAATCTATTTTTCTGATATTAGTATCACTACTCCAGATCTTTTTTGGTTACTATTTGCATGCAATATCTTTTTCCAACCTTTCACTTTTTTTTTTTCCTGAGGTGCTGAGGCCAGGGGTTGAATCTAGGACCTCGAATGTGGGAAGCTGGCGCTCAACCACTGAGCTACATCAGGTCCTCTGAGTTGTTTTTTTTTGTTTGCTTGTTTTGTATTTAGGAAGTACCAGGGATTGAACCTGGGACCTTGGATGTGGGAAGCAGGTGCTCACTGCTTGAGCTACATCCACTCCCCCAAATATTCACTTTTAACACGGCTGTATCCTTACGTCTGAGGCGAGCCTCTTAGATAGATAGCTCACACATTTTTATCCATTCTATCAGTTTATGTCTTTTCATTGGAGAGTTCAAGCCATTAACATTCAATGTTATTACTGTAAAGGCATTACTTACTTCATCCATTTTGTCCTTTGGCTTTCTGTTAGCACATCTTACTACTGTCTGTCTTTTTGCCCTTTAACTTACCCTTCTTCCTATTCTTCATTTCTATACTCTTCTCCAAGTCTCTCACCCTTGTTTCTTCCTTACAGGCTGCAGCACTCCCTTTAGTATCTCTTGTAATTCTGGTCTTTTGGTAACATATTCTATCAGTTTTGTTTCTCTGTGAAGACCCCCTGCTTGCTGTCGGTGTCCATTTGCTGGGTGATCCTCTGTGTCTGTTTCCTGCCCGTCTCTTCTCATCCTTCTCCTCTGGTCTTCACCAGGATTCGATCCTAGGGACCTCCGATATGGGAGAGAGGCACTCTGCCACCTGAGCCACCTTAGTTCCTGGTTTTCGGCGCGTCTCATCTTGGCTCTCCCATCTCTCTCTCTTGCTGTGTCATCATCTTGCCGTGTGGCTCAGTGGGGCCTGGCTCGTCACACATGGGCCTGGCGGCTCGCCTGCACGCCTTCTATTTTTTATTTTACCAGGAGGTCCCGGTGATCGAACCTGGGTCCCTCCATATGGCAGACGGACACCCAACCACTTGAGCCACATCCGCCCCCTCACCCACCTTTTTGAAGGACAGTTTTGCTGGATACAGAATTCTTGGTTGGCAGTTTTTCTCTTTCAGTTATTTAAATACATCATACCACTTTCTTCTCGCTTCCATGGTTTCTGATGAGAAATCGGCACTTAATCTTTCAGAGGTTCCCTTGTATGTGATGCTTTGGTTTTCTCTTCCTGCTTTCAGAATCCTCTCTTTATCTCTGATATTTGTCATTCTGAATAGCAGGTGTCTTGGGGTAGATCCATTCGGATTTATTCTGTTTGGGGTGCACTGTCCTTCTTGGATATTGATATTTGTGTCTTTCATAAGGGTTGGGAAGTTTTCAGACATTATCTCCTCAAATATTCTTTCTGACCCTTTTCCATTCTCTTCTCTTTCTAGGACACCAATAATACGTATGTTTTGCATTGTCATTCAATTCCCGGGGAACCCTGTTCCATTTTTTCCATTCTTTTCTTTTTCTGTTTTCCTGTCTTTTCCAGTTCAGATGCTCTATCTTTGAAATAACTAATTCTGTCTTCGAGCAATTTCTGCTCTTATGTACCTCTAATGTATTTTTAATCTCATCCATTGCTACTTTCCTTCCCATAAGGTCTGTTACTTTTCTTTGCAGCTTTCAAATTGTTTTTCATGTTCATCCAGTGTCTTAATATCCTTTATCTCGAGTCATTTTTTCTTTCAATTCTTTGAATTGATTTAGCAGAGTTGTGTGATTATCATTGATTGTCTTAAATCCTGTATCTCTTCAGGATATGTGGATTGTTCCTTTGGCTGGGCCATTTCTTCCTATTTCCTAGTATGGCTTGTAATTTTTTACTGATGTGTAGGCATTTGAATATGTTGATGAATTTACTCTGATGGCCAATTCCTCTCTTCCCTATTTTTTTTTTTTTTTCCACAGCTCTTCTTTGATATTTGGTGACTTTAAAATTTCCCAGCTTAAGTTATCAAAATCAGGCCAGGGACTCACTAATGGGGTGCAGATTTTCTCCCAGGAGTTTGGGTTAAGAGGGACTGAAAAATAGTTTTTCTCTGTGAAATCTCCAGATCGGCCAGCAAATGATGCAAGTCAGCATGCTTTTCCACAGAGGTGTTTCTTTCAATCTCTGCTTTCCTGTGTTTTGCTCTGGCCAGAGCCAAGATTCAAAGCGGGATCTGCTGACCGAATTCACTGAAGAGAAGCTTCCTGACTCTGCTCCCTTTTCCCTTGTACTAGCTGACAGGGAGAAAGATGTCTGTTCCCCTCTCAGTCAGCTGCAGTGAGCCAGGGGTTTTACGCCCACTTAATATTTTAGGTGTGGAGGAAGGAAGCCCTTCTTGGCTACCACAGGGGTTTGGTAACTCACGTTTGTTGTTTCAGCTTCTTCGTCTCTCTGTCCCTCACCCTCCCAGGAGTTGTATAGCACTGTCCTGGTCTGCTAACACCCAAAGCAGATCCCTCGTACAGATTTTAGTCCTTTTTCCATTTTTTTTTTGTGAGAGAGTTGAGCCCTGCCTGCCTAATCTGATGCCATCTTCCCAGAACTAGCTCGGGACTTCTGTTTTGACAAGGCCTCAAGGAGAACCAATGCCTCTGTTTACAATTGTACACGTTTATTGTCTGGAAGGGATTTCCACTGTCCAATGTGGTCACAAGGGCTCTTATAAGGAAAAGAGGGTGGCAGGAGAAGGAAATGTGACAATGGAATTAGAAGTCAGGGTGACGGGATTGTTGGAAGGGGCCACAAGCCAAGGAATGTGGGCAGCCCAGAAGCTGGAAAAAGCAAAGCACAGATTCTCCTCTAGAGTTTTAGGCTCTGTGCATTTAAAACCTCGATTCTCTTCTACCACCACACACTTCTGGAGTTGAGCACCACATACCACGTTCAGACCTCGTACAACCTCAGGGCTTGCACCTTAAAGTCATGTTTCAAATGAGCTGAAGCAGTGAACTGAGATAATTCCTGGAGACCATACCTGCACCAGGATGTCTGGCTTCAACTCACCCAAACACAGAAATAGCAGCAAGCCACAAAACACTTCCACTAAACTAAATCTAAATGTATCCCCAACTCAGCTTCCCCTTACTGAGACCCCAGAGATGTCCATGTCCACGCCAGCATCACCTGACCAAGGGGACTGTGGTTGGCAGAATGTTGGCCCTTCCAAAGGTGTCCACATCTTCATTGCTGGAACCTGTGAGGATGTGATCTGGCATGGCAAAAGGGATCTTGACATAGGGAGATTATTCTGGATTATCTGGGTGAGCCCAATGTGGTCACAAGGGTTCTTAATAAGGAGAGGAGAGAGGCAGGGGAACAGATGTAGCTCAGTGGTTGAGCTTCCCATGTATGAAGTTCTGGATTCAATCTCCGGGACCTCCTAAAAAAATAAAAAGTATAACCCAGTGATTTTAAAATAATAATAATTTTTAAAAAGGAGGAGGCAGGAGGAAATCAGAAGTCAGCATGGGGGAGTGGATGTGGTTCAAGCAGTCAAGTCCCTGCTTCCCACATGGGAGGTCCTGGGTTCGATCCCCAGTGCCTCCTAAAAACAAAATCCAAACAGGCAAACAAATGAAAAAACCAACTCAAGGGAGCTGATGTGGCTCAGCTTCCCACCTACGAGGTTCTGGGTTCAATCCTTGGCACTGGTACCTCAAAATAATATAATTAAAATAAAATAAAAATAATAAAATAAAATTAAAATTAAATTAAAATAAATAAAATAAAATAAAATACAAAAGAAGTCAGGGTGATGGGATTGCTGGAAGGGGCCACAAGAGGGAATGCAGCCCTGGCAACACCTTGATTTTAGCCCTGTAAAACCCACTTTCTGACCTCCAGAACTCTAAGATAATAAACTTGCATATGGTTTGTTTTTTTTAAGAAGGCCAAAGGTTTATTAGGAGTAATGACTATGAAAGATAAAAGGGGGAGGAAGCAGAGTGGACAGGAGAAAACTTCAAACCATAATGCAGATCTGACAACTTTTCTAAGATTACAGTAGTGGCAGCTGATTGACCCCTTAGGATCCTCTTCAAATGTCAAAATGACTGTCCAGATGGAGGAGACGGAGACATTGGCAGAATCCGGAGGTGCCAGCAGGGTGGAGGCGGTGGCCCACCTCTTGGCCCTGGTGCTGGGGGGCCTTCCAGGGGCTAGTGCAGAAAGGGCCATGCTGGGAAAGGAGGAGGCTCTTTTGCAGCCTTCCTAACAGCTTCTGGAGGTGCCACAAAGTAGACAAGCTGGGACTGGAGAAGTCTTCAGGCTCTTGAGCAAGCATGTGCCTGCCCTCCTACATCACCTCAGCAGAGAAGGAGCTTCCTGAGCTGCTGTTCCTCACGGGAGCCACGCCAGGTCCTGAATGAGAGGCAGAGGGTTTTCCAGGTGCCTCTCATGACTCTCAAGGACGGCGGAGGAGGGCAGGCATCCCCTGACCCTTGCAGAGTACAAAACAGAGCTCTGGCTGTGGGTCCAGGTGTCTGAAGGCTCAGGTGTCAGGGACAGAGGGTTTCCCAGTTGCAGGAGGGTACAAGAGCAACACGCAAAACTCAGTTGTCTTTCTTCTATACCAGCAGTGAACAATCAAAGGAGGAATTCCAATTCTCTTAGCTCTCACTTGCTGCCTTCCTTGTGATGCACCTCCCCACTCAGGCTCACCCTCCACTCACATTGAACATTCCATTTTCCCACAAAAATATCAACTACCACCTGTGTTGTCTTGACTGTTCCTTAACTCAATGCTTCAGTCAAATCTGTGTTGTTTTAAGCCACTAAGTTTGTGGTCTTTGTTGTTGTAGCCACAGGAGACGAGTACAGGGATGAGGCTCCCAAGTCAGAGAGAAAGGAGGAAGCAGCCTTAACTGATGGTGGCTAAAATATCTTACTTGAGCAAATTTTACAACAACATATTGCTAGGACCTGATGGCTCAGAAGGAGCCATGTAAGAGAGGAGCCCGGAAGTTTCAGCTTCATTAGCTTCATGGCAAATATGCCGCTATCTGTGACAAATGAATCACAAATCCCACACTTCATCTCTTTAAGTGATGTTATCAGTTTTCAGCCTTAATTAGGTCATCATCTATAGCAAAGATGGTCTTAAGAACATTTTTTTCTCATTATAAAATATGTATGTTATAAATTTTTTTTCAGCTACAGAAAAGTACACAGAAGAAAAAAAGAAATCACCTGTAATATTACTCAGAATTAATCTCTATTAGCATTTTGAAATATGTGCACACATAGTTTTTATGAACAAAACTGGAATCTTACTACTGTAAGGCTTGCATTCTACTTTATTCACATAACATTAATTTTTGTGCATTTCTCCATAAAAGTAAATAATCCTAAAAGCATGTTTTTAAATGAGTATTTAATATTCTATCCTACGTACATACCAAAATCTAACCATAACATCATTGGACAGTTTTTTCCTATTATAAGTAACACTACCATGCTTGTCTGTGAACATAAATACTTATATGCATGTTTGATTACTTCCATGGGATGGGATCATCTAAGTGGAATATCCACGATAAAAATTCCTTTGAGAGTCTTACCACATATCACAAATAGGCTTTCAGAAAGGCTTATACTCCCACCAGCACGGCGAGAGAGGCCATGTCTTCTTATCATTATAAGCACCGTTAATCATTATTTGTGTACTTGGTGACTTACTTCCAAAGAACAGGACGTGGAAAGGGAAAAATCACAACTTTACAACAGAGAAAGCCAGCAGACCCTGTGGTCACGGTCAGCCTCATGTCCTCTGACCAGGCACCCCTGATATGATGTGATGAGGTGGGCACTTTCACCTCTGGGCTCTTCTTTCCAAAAACCCATCTCCCCAGTATACACACGAGGAGACCCACATCGAGGGAGTCTACAAAATCCTGATCAGTACTCTCCAAAACCGTCAATGTCATGAAAAACAAGGAAAGAAAGAAACTGTCACGGCCCAGAGATTAAGGAGACATGACAACCAAATGCAAGGTGGGATCACAAGGTGGCTCCTGGAACAAAAAAAAGAACATTAGCAGGGAAAAAAATGGATGAAATCTGAATGAAGTCTGGCACTGGCTCATGGCAACGTACTGATGTTAATCTGTTTGTTTTAACAGATGTACCATGGCTACGGAAGACGTGAACAGTACGGAAAGCTGGGTGAAGGGTACATGGGAACCCTGGACTATTTTTAGAACTTTTCTGCCAATCTTAAAAATATTCCTAAATAAAAAGTGCATTAAGCAGAATAAAACGGTTGCTTTTCACCCAACGAAAATTTCATAGCCAGCCTCCAGTGTGTCAGTAAGTCCTATCAACTGGTCTGAACCCTTCTTTCCATCTCCATCACTTCCAATCTAGTCTAGCTCACCCCAAATCTCTCACCTGAACCACAGCCCTGGCTGTTAACTGGTCTCCCTGCTTCCACTCCTACCCCCTGTTAATCAGTGGCTCACAGAATTGCCACTCTCTCATTCAAATCGTTCCTGTGGCTTTCCATTATGCCCACACACAAAAAAATCTGAAGTCCTTACCGTGGTCCACTAAGCCCTATATGATCTGGCCACTAGCTGCTTCTTGAACTTTGTTCTGACCACTTATTCCTCACTCTGCTCCAGTACAACTGGACTTCTTGCTGTTCCTTGAAAATACCAACCTTGTGTTGACCTCAGGGCCTTTGCATACACTATTCTCACTGCTTTGAACACTCTGTCCCCAGCTAATGGCATGACTCACTTCCTCACTTACTCCAGGTCTTTGCTCAAAAGGCAGCTGCCCAGACACTCTCTCCCAGACTACCCCACTATAACCGTCTGTTTTCTCCCCTAACCTATTCCCTGATCTTCCTTTTCTTTGTAATATTATATTTACTGATGCAAACATAAGCACATGTAGAATTTGCTCATGCTCATTTGCCTGTCTCCCCAAATAGGATATAAGATCTATGTGAGGGGGATGTTATCTGTCTTCTCAACTCTCATTGCTCGAGCATCCAAAAAATGGCCAAGACTAAGGAGGCCCTTCGTGAATATTTGTAAAATGAAGGAATAGGATCAGTTCTTGTTCTATGTTCTTGGGTAAGAAATTTCTAGTTTTCTTTAAACAAACCCTGAAGCTTTCTTTTAAAATTTATTCCAAGATTTTTTTATACCCAGATAATGCAGGATAATCTCCTACCTGTAACTTAGTCACACCTGTAAAGTCAACTACGGTGACATTCACAGATTCTGGCAGATTCTGGTGATTAGGCTGTCAGTATCTTTGGGGGCTACTATCAATCTATCCTAGGCTGCTTATTTATTTATTTTTCAATCTTTGGAGGTTTTTATTAATTTTTATTTTTTTACATTTTTTAGTTTTTTGAAGGGTTTATTTATTGTTTTGGAGTTTTTTGTTTTTTTTTTTTTTTTTAAAGATTTTATTCATTTATTCATTCATCCCCCCCCTGCTGCCCGTGCTCACCAGGTCAGCCAACCACACCGCGCGGGCGGGCCCGCCCCCACCAGGAGGCCCCGGGAACCGAACCCGGGGCCCCCCACATGGCAAACAGGAGCCCCACCGACTGAGCCACAGCCGCCTCCCGAGTTATTTGTTTTTTAAGAGAAATTGTAGGGAAACGGATGTGGCTCAAGAGGTTCGGCGTCCGTCTACCATATGGAGGGACTGAGGTTCGATCCCCAGGACCTCCTGGTAAAAAAAAAAAAAAAAAAAAAAGGGAAATTGTAGGTTTATAGAAAGAACATGCACAAAATACAGAATTCCCCTGTACCTACCCCTATTTTTAATATTTTGCATTCATGTGGTACCCCTGTTGTAACTGTTGAGAGAATATTATTATAACCGTACCATTATAATAGTTTACTTGAGGGTTCACTGTTTGTGTTATAGAGTGCTATGGTTGTTTTAACAGTTTGGCATTGTTTATGAATTCCAAAAATAGATATTGGATTATATTTGTGAACTGGTCTGTTTCGCTGGGCATATTAGATTGGATTGGATTCAGAGGTTTCACTTTTACTTGATTAAGTAATAATTAAGGCTTTGATTGGGTCATGTCAATACGATGTTGAGTCCCCACACCCTTGGTGGGAGGGGATTCACAGAGAAAACAACATGGCAGAGGAGAAAGTTAAGAGTTTTGATCCTGGAGCCTGGGAAGTAAATACACAAAGCAGATATGTGAGGAAAGAGAGAAGGCTCCATTAGACACAGCAGAGAAGAGAGAGAGCCATTTGCCTGACAGTTTACAGCTGGCCTGTGGAGAGAGCAGAGTAGCTGAGACTGGAAAGAAATGAGCCATGGGAGAGAGAGAAGACTTGTCCCAGCCTGTGGCTAAGATTGGAAGAAGCTGGGACCACGGAGCCTTAAGAGGAGGAGGAAGACTGAGCCCTCGCAGACATTGCCCGCCATCTTGTGTCAACGTGTGACAACAGACTCTGGGTGAAAAAGTACCTTTTATGATAACTTGAGTTGGACTTTTTAGGGCCTTGTGACTGTAAGCTTCTACCCCAAATAAATATCCTTTATAAAAAACAACTGATTTCTGGTATTTTGCATCAGTACCCCTTTGGTTGACTAATACAGCTGTTTTATGTTTTTGTTTTAAATTTTTGTTCTAGCAACAAATTACCACCTAAAATTTCCCTTTAACCACATTCAGATATAATTCAGTGGTGTTAATTACATTCACAATCTTGTGTTATCATCACCACTACACATTACCAAAATTTTTCCATCACCCCAAACTCTATACTGATTAAGAATTAATTCCCCATTCCCTACTCTCACCCCAGGCCCTGGTAATTGTACTCTAGTTTCTGACTCTATGAATTTGCTTAGTGTAATTATTTCATATCAGTGAAATCATACAATATTTGTCCTTTTGTGTTTGGCCTATTTCACTCAATTCAACATGATGTGTTCAAGGAACATCCATGCTGTCTCATGCATAAGAACTTCATTCCTTTCTATGGCTGATTAATATTCCATTGTGTGAACAGACCACATTTTGTTTATCTATTCATCTGTTCATGGCCACTTGGCTTGCTTCCATCTTTTGGTAATTGTGGATAATGCTGCTATGAACATCAGCATTCAAATAAGTATTCCAGTCTCTGCTTTCAATTCTTTTGGGTATATACCTAGAAGCAGGATTACTAGGCTACTTTTTAAGATTTTTCTCTTTATATCTGGTTTTTAGCAGATTAAATATGATAAGTGTATGTGTGTGTTTGGTATTTCACCAACTGACCCAATAATGTTCTTTATAGAAAAAGAAAAATAAATATCTTTATATATTTTTTGGTCCTGGGTCCAATCCAGGACCACACTTTATATTTGGGTGTCTTGTCTCTTTAATCTCCTTCAATCTGGAACAGTCTCTCAGTATTTGTGTTTCATGACATTAACATTCATTAAAAGTCCAGCCCACTTGCATTCAGAATAAATAAAGCACTCTTACAACTCAATTAAAAAAAAAAAAAAAAAAAGTCCAGCCCAGATTTTTATAGAATGTCCCTCAATTTGGGTTTGTCTGATCAGATGCAGGTTATGCATTTTTGGCAGGAATGCCACAGAAGAGGAACTGTTCCTCCCCACTGCACCCTATCAGGAGCATGTGATGTTAGTTTGTCTATTATTTGAGGATATTATATTGATCACTTGACTAAGGTATAGTGTCTGTCAGATTTCTCCATTGTAAAGTTAGATTGTTCCTTTAGCCCATAGGGTTATGCCTGTGCTGATAAATTGTAAAATTGACGGCAAATATCAAAAGTGGCATTGGAGCATTTCACATTTCTGTAATTTCGACAATGGCAATTGAACATACTATAGAAGTTTAAGGCCATCTCACCATTGATTCAAGAGCAGACATGAGGAAATTCACCACCATCCTTCTCTCTGAGGACTCCTCATCTTCAAGAGGCAGGGTAGACATTTCTACTTGGGCCATGTTCCCTATGCAAGGTAAGTAATAAGAAAGTGAGTGGTAGAAATCCATAGTATCCTAAACACAAGTTTTAGAGCTGGTGAAAACATTAAGTGATTTGTCCAAGATCTCCTGCATAAGAACCTTATCTTTCACATAGTATATGTTCCATTAAACCTAGACATCACCTCCCCATAAAATAAATTCAGGTATTATGCCAGAGAAACAGGTTAATTATGTCCCAGGTAGGGATGGGAAAGGAAATGTAACTTATTTACCCAATGATTTTTGCAGGCTTTTTTTTTTTTTTTTTTTTTTTTAGTAGGTACTGGGGATTGAACCTGGGACCTCGTACATGGGAAGCAGGTGCTCAACCACTCAGCTACAACTGCTCCCCTACCCAATGACGTTTTGTCAGGTTCTCACAGGGCAGTGTCAGATACTAACTTTGGTTTCACATGCACACACCAAAGGAGATAAGTTTTGTGTACTAAAGATGAGAAGAGAAAATTTCCTCTTCCTTTCCCATTAGGACTCTCTGCACTCCCCGCCCCCCAATAAAAGCTAACTCTATGTTTAACCAACTCTAAATCAAGATACTTAAGAAACTTCTTCCAAAAATTTCTCAAAAACCTTAAAATAGTTTTCTGAAACAGAACTTGCAAATTAAATATGCAATCCCCTCAACAGTTGACTTATGTATATTTATATGCAAAAGATAAAGATATCAATGTAAAGAAGCAAGAGCAAAGAACGAAAGGAGTGAAGGGTGATGGTCCAGAAGACTATTCACAGATACTGACGAATGTTCTTTCTGAGCATAAAGTTAAATTCCTTTCCTGCTTGAAAGAAGGTGTGGCCACGTGACTCGCTCTGACCAATGACGTGAATGGAAGTCACATCACTTCCGGGCAAAGATGGCCCCCACGTTCCTTCTAACGTTGTGATGTTCCTATAGTGACCTCTTCATCAGCCTGAGTTCCAGGTTGAAGACAATGGGGAACAGACCCACAACCAACTCACAAGAGGTATTTTGGGTTAGCAAGGATCATCTCTAGCTCCTTTAAAGCCACTGAAATCTGGTGGTGATTTTAACGCCAGCATAGCCCAGGCCAATCTAGACTAACACTGAATGCTGAAAAGGAATTCTAAAAACTTATCTATAGAAATTCTCTGAAGACTCTTGCGTATCCCCTCATTACATCTGTAATCTTCCTGAGAACACAGACTAGCACTTCCACAGCCATCAGGATGTATGCAAACTATTTTGACCAAAATCTTAAGAAAAATCTCTCTCCCTAATTTAAAATAGAATGGGAGGGGAGCGTCTGATTTCATACCAGGCATCTTAAGTAACAGGCATAATCTGGGCACAAACTAGTAAGGAAATAAACCCACTGCAAGTTCAAACATTTTTTAAAATATAATTTTTGTTTTATTAGCAAGCTGTAGGTTTACAGAAAAATCATAAAGAAAAGACAGAGTTCCCATATTATTCACACCTTGCGTTAGTGAGGTACATTTGTTACAATTGATGAAAGAATATTATAATTGTTTTTTTTTGTTTTTAAAGATTTTATTTATTTATTCATTTATTCCCCCTTTGCTGCCTGTGCCTGCCGGGTCAGCCAACCACGCCGCGCGGGCGGGCCTGCCCTCACCAGGAGGCCCCAGGAACCGAACCCGGGGCCTCCCATATGGCAAATGGGAGCCCCACTGATTGAGCGACAGCCGCCTCCCAAGAATATTATAATTGTACTATTAACTAGAGTCCATAGTTTAGAGTTGTCCAGTTCCATGAATTTTTTTAAAACTTTTTATTCTAGTAACATATATACAACCTAAAATCTCCCCCTTTTAACCACATTCAGATATATAATTCAGTGGTGTTATTTACATTCACAATGTTCTACTGTCACCACTGTCTATTAACAAAACTCTTCCCTAACCCCAAACAGAAATTCTGAACAATTTAAGCATTAACTCCTCATTCCCTACCTCTACTCTGGGCCCTGGGAACCTGCATTCTAGTTTCTGACTCTATGAATTTGCTTAGTCTAATTATTTCATATCAGTGAGATTATATAATATTTATCCTTTTGTGTCTGGCTTATTTCACTCAACATGATGTCTTTGAGAGTCACCCACGTAGTAGCAAGGATCAGAACTTCATTCCTTTTTACGGCTGAATAATATTCCGTTGCATGGATAGACTACATTTGTTTATCCATTCATTTGTTTATCCATTCATCGTATGATGGACACTTAGGTTGCTTCCATCTTTTGGTGATTGTGAATGATACTGCTATAAACATCCAAGTGGCAATTTGAAACTTTTAAAATAAAAATGATCTTAAACGTGAAACCTTTGACACTCTTCTCAGTTATCACACTCATATCTACAAACAAATAGAAGCCATTCTGTTTTTCATATGCAAGGGTCAGAAAAAGCAGCACCCACCAAGAGAATGCATAGGTCTTAGAAGTTTTCTCTCACATTCTAGATTCCACAATTATCACTTAGTAAACTAGGTCAACGAAATGCATATTAGAGAAATGTAACAGCAGAGGCATGTTATTTTTCCATTCACTAGAATATTCACATAGATTATAATTTCAGAAACTCAGAATATTTTCATTCTTAATCTTATTTTTTCCTTTAATATCCCAGAGAGAGAAAAAGGAATAGATGTATTCACATTTACAAACTCAGTTATAGTCCAGACAAAGCTAGAACATAAATCGGGACAATTTTTTGTTGATTGCTGCTTTCACTTCTCACCGTAAATTGCCATGATGTTATGATGTCATTCACGCTCAATGTGTGATAAGAAATGGGAGAGTAACGCCATAGCAACTCCCCAGGGGCACACCGCAGATGATCAGAGGTCACTGTCGGAACCTTTCAGGGAGGTGACACAGCACTTTGTGATGGACAACCAACTCCTGCCAGACTTGATGGGGAAGGGGGCGTTTTGTTTGGGGCTTTCTGCTCTCCATCTAAGGGAGAGGCATATTCCAGGCTCCCAGCTCATGCCTGCTCCTGAAGTAGGATGACACGGAGGGCCTAGAGTATTTAAATGACTCTCTCTCTCTAACTTTTTATTCTGAAATACTTTCAAACTTACAGGACAGTTACAAAAATAACACCAACCCCATATGGAGAACACCAACATACCTTAACACTGCCCCCTCCAGATACCCAGATCCACTACAATTTTAACATTTCGTCACATTTGCAGTATCATTCTAGCTATCTACCCATTATTCTGTCAATCCATCTATCTATCCATCTATCAATCCATTTTCTGAACACTTGAGCATAGGCTGTATGCATCCTGCTCCTTGAACACTTAATACTTCCACATACATTTCCCTCAGCTTTTGTTTATCTGCGAATGTCTTAATCTTGCCCTCATTTTTGAAAGACAGCCTTGCCATTTACTTCTTGGTTGGTAGTTTTTGCTTTCAGCCCTTTAAACCTGTCGTCTCACTGCCTTCTTGCCTCCATGTTTCTGAAGAGAAATCGGCACTTCATGTTATTGAAGATCCCTTGTATGTGATGTGCTGTTCCTCTCTCCCAGCCCTCAGAATCCTGTTTATCTTTAGCATTTGACCGTGACAGTCTATTTGGGTTTATCCAGTTTGGAGCTCATTGAACATCTTAGATGTGTACATTCGTGTCTTGTTAAATTTGGGAAGTTTTTCAGCCATTATTTTTTTGAATATTCTCTCTGCCCATTTCTTTCTTTTCCTTCCGGGGCCCTCACAGTGTGTATGTTAGTATGCTTGGTTTTCCACAGTTCCTCAGGCTCTGTTCAGTTTTTTTTTTCATTCTTTCTTCCTTCTCCTCAGCCTGGATGGTTTCAATTGTCTCATCTTCAAGTTCACTGATTATTTCTTCTGCCAATTTCAATCTGCTGTTGAACCCCTCTAGGGAATTTTTTATTTCTTTTTCTGTGATCATCAGCTCTGTTCGGTTCCTTTTCATAACCTCTATCTCTCTTTTGTTATCCTCCTTGTGTTCGTCTATTGTGTTCCTAATTTCCTTTAGTTTTTTGTTCTTTTGTTTTGTTTTGTTTTAAGGAGGTTCTGAAGATTGATCATGGGACCTTGTATATGGGAAACAGGCTCTCGACCACTGAACTACACCTGCTGCCCTTCTTTAGTTCTTTGTCCATGTTTTCCTTTAGCTCTTTGAGTATAATTAGGACCATGTTTTAAAAGTCATTGAAATGGCTCAGGTCTGTTCTTCCTCAGGCCTAAGAGTAGGGACTTTCTTGATCCTTTCTGCATACACTTTTGTCTTGAGCATGGTGTTTGGCCCTAGGAAATCCCCCATTTACACAGTTCTGAATGTCTCCTCTTCTCTAGGAAACGGTTTCCTCATGGTCCCTGGCACTGTTCTGTTTGTCCTACAGCCAGCACGACCTGACTGCTCTCCCACATTGTTCTGTAGGTGGGCTCCCTGAGTGCCTTCTACATGCAGGGCAAGTTCTGAGATGGTGGGTCTCTCAGGCCACTAGACAGATTGGGCTAGATATACATGCTCCCATGTGCACAAGGCTACTCTGCTTCTTCCAGAACTGTGACCAGGGATCCACACACTGGCACCCTCCACATTGAGCCAGTGAGGAGTAGAGGAGGGGCCAGCCAGGGTGCCCTGGGATCCCACAATTTTTTTTTTTTTAAATCAGAGAAGTTATGAGTTTACAAAACAATCATGCATAACATATAGGATTCCCATACACCACCCCACCACCAACACCTTGCATTGTTGTGGACCATTTGTTACAATTGATAAAAGAACATCCAAATATTACTAATAACTATAGTCCATAACTTACATTAAGCGTAATTTCGCCATATACCACCCTTTTATTAACACCATGTATTAGTATTGTACATTTTAGGAGGTACCTGGGATTGAACCTGGGACCTTGTACATGGGAAGAGGCACTCAACCACTGAGCTATACCTGCTCCCCTGTACATTTGTTATAGTTTGCAAAACAATGTTCTTATATTTGTACTGTTAACCACAGTCCATCATCCACTACAGGGTTCACTGTGTTATAAAGTCCCATGCCTTGTACAATCCATCCAAAGTGTACACTCAGTGGCACTCAGTTTCATCACAGAGCTGTGTTGTCATCCCCTCAGTCAATGTTAGAACATTTTCATTACTCCAAAAAGACAAATCCTCTGCCCTTTTATAATCCTCCATCAATGACCCTTGGCGTTATACCTTCATTGCCCTTGATGCAAAAATATTGCATTACTGTTAACTATAGTCCATGAGTTACATTAGTTGTATTTCTCCTCTGTATCACCATATTAATTAATTAATTAATTTATTTATTTTTTGTATCACCAAACTCTTAACATCTTGTAACAGTGATGTACATTTGTTCAAGTCCATAGAACATTCCTGTATTTGTACTATTATCCACAATTCTCATCTACCACAATTCTCATCTTAACTTTGTTGTACAATCCCAAGATTCTCCTCTAGCTTTCTTTCTATTGACATTTATGTCCCTAACCTACCCCTTTCAGCCACAATCACATTTATAAATCAGTGTTAGTTATACTCACTATAACGTGTTACTATCAATTCTATCCATGTCTAAATATTTATTATCAACCTTATTAAAAATTGTACATACATTAAGCATAAGCACCCCCTTCTCAACCCTCATTCTATCTCCTAGTGACCTACACCCTAGATTTTACCTCCGTAAGTTTACTCACTATTTAGTTCATATTAGTGAGACCACACAATATTTGTCCTTTTGTGTCTGGCTTAGTTCACTCAACATAAAGGATGCTGTCAGATGTATCCTGATTTCATTTCTTCTTACAGCTGAATAGTATTCCATCATGTGTATACCCAGCATTTTGTTTATCCCTTCATTGGTTGATGGACACTTGGGTTGTTTGCATTTTTTGACAATTGTGAATAATGCCACTATGAACATCAGTGTGCAAATATCAGTTCACAAAAATACAAAACACTTCACAAATTTGTGTGTCATCCTTTCACAAGGACCATGCTAATCTTCTTATTCGTTCCAATTTTAGCATATGTGCTGCCAAAGCAAACACGATCCTACCACTTTTTTTTTTTTTTTATAGATTTTTATTTCTCCCCACCCCATCGTTGTTTGCACTTGCTGTGTCTGCTCATTGTGTGCTCGTCTTCCTTTTTTTTTAGGAAGCACTGGGAATCAAACCCAGGACCTCCCATGTGGCTCACCTAAACGCTTGAGCCACCGCCACTCCCTGCTTTGTTATTTCTCATTATGTTTTCCTCCTTGTGTCTCTTGTCATGTCATCTTGTTGTGTCACCTCACTGTGCCAGCCCGTCATGTTAGCTCGCTGTCTTGGTCCTCTTCTTTAGGAGGGACTGGGAACCAAATCTGGGACCTCTTGTGTGGTAGGCAGGAGCTCAACTGCTTGTGCCACATCTGCTTCCCCTCCTACCACTTTTAAACGTTTTTTTTTCTTGATTCGGGGTCTTGCCCTGTTACTACAGTCCTTTAACTATTTTCTTTCTTTTTTTTATTTTATTTTAAATATTTAAAATTTATTTATTTCTCCCCCCCCCCCATTGTTTGTGCTCACTCTCTGCTCTCTGTGTGTTTGTTGTGTGCTGTATCTGCTCATCTTCTTTTTAGGAAGCATGGGGAACCAAACCCAGGACCTCCCATATAATAAGTGGGTGCCCAACTGCATGAGCCACAGCCGCTTCCCTTAACTATTTTCTAGAAGCCTAAGAAAGATGTTTCTGCCAGTTCTTGCTGATTGTTCAAAACTTTTGTGAGGTGCAAAATTGTTTAATTTCGAGAAGTCCCATTTATCTATGTTTTCTTTTGTTGTGCATGCTTTGGGTATAAGGTCCAAGAAACCAATACTTACCACAAGGTCTTTAAGATGTTTTCCTACATTTTCTTCTAATAGTTTTATGGTCCTGGCTTTTATATTTAGGTCTTTGATCCATTTGAGTTGATTCTTGTATAGGGAGTGAGATAGAAGTCCTCTTTCAATCTTTTGGTTATAGATACCCAGTTCTCCCAGCATCATTTCTTTGAGAGACTGTTTTGTCCCCCGTTAACATGGACTTAGTAGGTTTGTCAAAACCAGTTGACCATAGAGGTGAGAGTTTATTTCTGAACTCTCAGTTCTATTCCACTGATCGATGTGTCTATCTTTATGCCAGTACCATGCTGTTTTGACCACTGTAGCTTTGTAATATGTTCCAAGGTCAAGCAGTCAAATCCCCCCATGTCGCTCTTCTTTTTTTAGGATGTTTTTGGCTATTTGGGTGCACTTTCCCTTCCAATGAATTTGGTAATAGTCTTTTCTATTTCTGTAAACAAGGCTTTGGAATTTTGATTGGTATTGCATTGAATCTATAAACCAGTTTGGGTAGGATTGACATATTCATGATATTTTGTCTTCCAATCCATGAACACGGAATGTCTTTCCATTTGTTTTGGTCTTCATTGATTTAAGGATTGTTTTGTAGTTTTCTGCATATAGGACCTGTACTCTTTTGGCTAAATTGTTTTTGTTGCTATTGTAAGTGGAATTTTTTTCTGATTTTCTCCTCAGATTGTTCAATATTACTGTACAAAAATGTTACTGATTTTTGCATGTTCATCTTATATCCTGCCACTTTCATTAACTCATTTATTAGCTCAAGTAGCTTTGTTGCAGACATTTCAGAATTTTCTAAATATAGGATCATTTCATCTGCAAATAGTGAGTTTTACTTCCTCTTTTCCTATTTGGATGCCTTTAATTTTTTTTTCTTGTCTAATTGCTCTAGCTAGAACTTCTAGTACAATGTTGAATAACAATGGTGACAGTGGACATCCTTGTCTTGTTCCCAATCCTAGAGAGAAAGCTTTCAACCTTACTCCATTGAGTATGATATCACCTGTGGGTTTTTCATATATATGCCTTTTATCATACTGAGTAATTTTTCTTCTATTCCTATCTTTTGAAGAATTTTTTATCAAGATAGTATGCTGGATTTTGTTGAGTGCCTTTTCTGTGTCGACTGAGATGATCATGTGGTTTTTTCCCAAATAGCACATGTCCCATAAGAGTTTAATATCCATGATATAAAAAGAGATATTACAATTCAACAATGAAAAGACAAATGGCTCAATTAACAGATAGGCAGAAGACTTGCATAGACATTTGTCCAAAGAAGAAATACAAATGGCAAAAAAAAAAACACATGAAGAAATGCTCAGCATCACTCATGATTAAAGAAATGCAAATCAAAACTACAATGAGATACCATTTCAAAACTATCAGAATGGCCACTATTACAAAGACAGAGAACTACAAGTGTTGGAAAGGATGTGGAGAGATAGAACACTTACTCACTGTTGGTGGGAATGCAGAATGGTACAGCCACTGAGGAGGACTAGTGGCAGTTTCTAAAGAAGCTGAATATAGATTTGCCACATGACCCTTCAATATCACTTCTGGATATATACCCAGAAGAACTGAGAGCAGTGACACGAATAGACATCTGCACATCTATGTTCAAGTGGTGTTATTGACAATTGCCAAAAGTTGGAAACAACCCAGGGGTCCATCAACCAATGATGGATAAACAAAACGTGGTGCATTCACACAACAGAAAAGAGTCGTAAAGCATATGACAACATGGATGAACCAGGAGGACATTATGTTGAGTGAACCAAGCCAGACACAAAAGGACAAAAACTGGATGACTGCATTACTATGAACCAAATATATTGTGTAACATATTGTATGATTCCATTTATATAAAATGTAAATATAAATCAATTTATAAAGATGTAATTTGATTAGTGGTTATGTAGGGCTAGGGAAGGGCATGCTAAGGGGTGTGGAATTTTTGTTTTTGGAGTAATGAAATAATTCTAAAATTTTTTGTGATGATGAATGCACAACATTGTGATTATACTAAAAGCCATTAATTATTCACTTTAGATAAATTGTAGGATATGCGAATATATCTCAATAAAACTGCTTAATAAATAAATAATTGTGCAAGAATAGCCAGAAATAGCAATTATGTACAGCAGGGGAAGCATAGAGTGATTGAGAGGGGAAGAATTTTCTAGTTTGTCTGTTTTATTATTATTATTATGGAAATAATGAAAATGCTCTAATAATGATTGAAGTGATGAATGCACAACTATGTGATTATACCAAATAACATTGATTGTACACTTTGAATGAATTGTATGCTTTCTTGATATGTATGAAAAAATTGATTTGTTAGGAAAAAAAAAAAAAGTCTTTGGGGGAACAAAGCCATGAAGGGTCTCACTCTGTCATTCCCCTCCCCCTGATATGGCTCCCTTGTCTGTTTGCTTGTTGTTTTTGTTTGTTGTCTACTCATTGTTTTTTTCTCTTTGCTCATCAGCTTGTTGTCTGTTTGTTTTTTCTTTAGGAGGCATCGGAAACGGAACCTGGGAACTTCCATGTGAAAGGAAGTTGCTTAATTGCTTGAGCCACATCCACTCCCTGCTCATTTGCTTTTTGCTAGTTGTCTGCTCGTTTTTGCTCGATGTCTGTTTGTTGTTTGTCTGCCTTCTTTAGGAGGCACCAGGAACTGAACTCCAGACTTCCCATGCGGGAGGTGGGTGCTCAACTGATTGAACCACATCCACTTTCCCTCACTCTGCCATTTTGATCAGGGTCAGACTTCTCTCTTTTTGTTCTTGCAGATCAACCATGGTTAAAATTTCATCAGTTACATGTAGAGACATACAACTCCAGTGTATTTTCTGTTTCACACAATTCTTTTTTTTTAAAGATTTTATTTATTTATTCATTTATCCCCCCCTTGCTGCTTGTCTGCTTGTCTCCCCTTGCTGGGTCGTCCTGCTGCGTCAGATCACCGTGCCACGTGGGCTGGCTTGCCTTCACCATATGGTAAATGGGAGCCCTACTGATTGAGCCACATCCACTTCCCCACACAATTCTTTTTTTTTTTTTTTTTTTTATTTATTTTTATTGTGGGTAAAAATCAAAATTCTCACAATACATACAAACATTTGCAAAATGATATATAAATATATATGCATAGCACACAATTCTTTACACAGGGAAAGTTTCAACAAAGGCCTCTTCTAAAACACCAAAGTAAATTGCTTGATTTACATCTGCTAGATCCTGTGGTAAAGACATAATTTTACGTTAAATATATACCACAGTAATCCTCAAGAGCGCCAAGATGTCAACATCTCCAGTTTTCAACAGAGAAAAAAATAATCAGCAGAAAAGAACTAGGTAGAACTCAAAAAAGTTAGTTACATCAGTTGGCATCAAGTGTGCCTCCACTAATAACTTTAAAAAAGGGTTTCATAATTATTGTGCTTTGCATCCTTTAAGTCACAACCAGGAGGCAGGAAACAGTCTGTTATATTTTATGGTTTGGAACACACCATTCATTAATAGAAAATCAAAAAAAAAATGAAACATGATTATATGCTATCATGATGTTTCCCACTCCAAGAACACACACCTGAGAAAAACCCACTGCATTCTAATAAAGCTAAGAGTGCTGACGAGAACTTGTACCACAAAGTAAAATCCTCCAAAGCTTATATGCTGATATATGTTAATTACTTCCTTTTCTACTCAAATCTAAGGTCACCAGCAAAGTTCAATTGGATCAAAGATTTATAAAGCATTTAATTTTTTGCTCTTTTAAAACTGGAGAGGGGGGCAGATGTGGCTCAAATGGTTGGGCGTCCGTCTGCCATATGCAGGGACCTGGGTTCGATCCCCGGGACCTCCCGGGAGCCGCCAGGCCCCGGGAGCCATGCAGCAAGATGATGACGTAACAGGGGAGAGACAAGACGAGATGTTCCGAAAGCTCCGAAAACCAGGAACCGAGGTGGCGCAGGTGGCAGACCTCCTCTCTCCTACATCGGAGGTCTCCAGGACTGAATCCTGGTGAAGACTGGAGGAGGAGGATGAGAAGAGATGGCAGGAAACAGACACAGAGAATCGCCCAGCGAATGGACACAAAACAGCAAATGGGGAAGGAAGGGGGGGTGTTTTAAAATGGATAAAGTAAATAAACTTAAAAAAAAACTGGAGATGGGGAGGAGGATGTGGCAAGTGATTGAGCTCCCACCTACAACATGGGAGGTCCCAGGTTTGGTTCCCGGTGCCTCCTAAAGAAAACAAGCAAGACAGCGAGCTGAAGCGAGAGGCAGGTGCAGTGAGCTGACACAACAAGATGACACAAAAAGAGACACGAGGAAAACATGAGAGTCACAACAAAGCAGGGAGTAGAGGATGCTCGAGCATTTAAGGGCCTCCGTTTCACAACGGAGGTCCTGGGTTCAGTCCCAGTGCCTCCTAAAGAGAACACCAGCACACAACAGACAGACACAGCAAATGCAAACAACGAGGGGGTAGAGAGAAATAAATAAATATGTATTTTTAAAAACCAAAAAAATATGGTCCATCTCTAAAAAAGTTTTAAGAGTCCATCTCTTAAAACTTTTCATCATTTGGAATGTCATTCACTCCATTTACTACATCTCTGAAATCTTGAAATCCTGGTTTATTTTTAAACTGTTTCTAGGTTTTCGTTTGTAAGGGTTACTTTTTCAGGTCTCTGAGGCCTTAATTTTTTTCTTCTAAACTGTCAAATTTTATTTCCCAAACACTATATACTAAAGCTTAAGTGACACTTAATCTTTCATTGCCTATTTACTTTTTTTTTTTTTTAAAGATTTTTATTTATTTATTCATTTATCCCCCCCTTGCTGCTTGTGCTCGCTGGGTCATCTAACCACGCCGTGCGGGCAGGCCTGCCTTCACCAGGAGGCCCCGGGAACCGAACCCGGGGCCTCCCGTATGGTAAACGGGAGCCCCACCGATTGAGCCACAGCTGCTTCCCTACTTTTTTTAACAAATTAATTTTACTGATACATGTTAATAAAGCATGAATTCTTCCAAAGTGTCCAATCAGTGGTATCTGGTATAATCACACAGTTGTGCACTCATCACTTCAATTATTATTAGACCATTTTTACTATTCCAATATTAATAATGAACAAAAAACAAACAAAAACTCATCACCTCTCAATCGCTCTAAGCTTGCCTTGCCATACATAGCTGCTATTGTTTCTGTCTCTCTAGTTTAATTGTATTTATACTTTGTAAAAATAGTCTTATATATGCAATATTACCCATATTTGTATTTCACATGAGGTTTCACTGTTATACAGCCCATGTTACATTTTTTAGCTTTCCTTCTAGTAATGTTCCTTTTCAACCACTGTCATACCCATATCTTAGCACTGGTAGCTACAAACACTATGATGTGCTTTCAACATTTCTATTCATTTCCAAAGATTTATGAACAACCTTTTTACCAGTTCTGCACAGATTAATCCTCAGCTTTCCATTCTCCATGCTCATTTTATTTTATGGTGATCTATATTCTAATGATTAACTCCAGAGTTTACACAATAATATTTAGTTCATAATAGCACAATCATACAGTATTTGTCCTTTTGTGTCTGGCTTGCTTCACTCAACATAATGTCCTCCAGGTTCATCCATGCTGTCATATGCTTCACAACTTCATTTCTTCTTACAATTTGTTTATCCATTCATCATCAGTTGATGGACACCTGGGTTGTTTCCAACTTTTGGCAATCGTGAATAATGCCACTATGAACATCAGTGTGCTGATGTCTGTGTCACTGCTCTCAGTTCTTCTGGGTATATACCTCCTAGTGGTACTGCTGGGTCACATGGCAAATGTACATTCAACTTCCTTAGGGACTGTGAGGCCTTAATTTTAATTAACAAGTTCCTGAGGTGCTACCTTCTCCAGAGCTCACCCTACACCTACAGTACATGAAAACTACAAACCTCACTGTACCAATTCAAATCCACAAAAATTGAGCACCTGCTATGTGAAAGCTTAAACTGCTGGCAAAAGGGGAGGGGGGGAAACAAGGGTGAATAAAATCCAATTCCTGTGCTCTCAAGTGAGACAGACCTGCATGTACAAAGCAGAAATACAGATGAGAAAGGCAGAGTGTAAGCCTGACACCCTTGACGTGGTTCAGGGCACCTGGGAATGCAGCGTGAACAACTGGGAGGGAAGCGAGAAGGGTCCGCATTACTTTCAACTACCACAGCCTGAGAATGAGGGAAAAGCATGTGCGGAAAGATCCAGAGCTCTGGGCCGCAGACCTCAGGGTCTTATCAATCAACTCACCCCAAATCCACGCAGATTAACACCAGCTGCAGCCTGGCGCCAGCTGAGGCCCACTAATGGCCAGGGTGGCACCCAGTTCTTCCCATGCAGCTGTGAGCAACAGCAACCCAGCTTGCCAGTTTATCATCTCATCTCTAGACAACCGTCTGATGGAGTTTCAATTAAAGGCCATGACTACTGATAGAAAAGAAGGTCACCTTGGAATGTAATAAACAAGTTCTGGAGTTTCATGCTAACAGGAGCTGGGTGGGGAAATATCCTGAGCTTTCCTGTGAATTGCAGAAATGTAAAAGGGCTGAGTCATTGACCTTTAAGACTTGTTGATTTCAGTAAAATGTAACTGTCAAGTATCTATTGCCCTTGCACATGCTCACACGTATTTTCTTTGTTCTAAAGCCAAATAAAAGCCACACTTTATGAGGTGGCTGGGCTCTTCTCTCCATATCGGACGGAGAGTCCCCTGATCCCAGTTTTTCTTCTCTTTGTCTTATTCTTTCTTTCTCATCCGCGGCACCGTTTTCACAGACCCAGTTCCTGATAGGCAACACCCGTCGACTTCAAATTACCAACACGGAACTACAACTTAATTTTTTCTTAAAAAGCATAGCTTTGCCCACCAATCACACTCCTAGGTACCTAAAGAATTGAAAATTTATGTCCACAACAAAACTTGTGATGGAATATTCATAGCAGCACTACTCATTTGAGCAGAGAATGGAAAGGGCCACCACTGGATGAACAAAAGAAAATGTGTCCATCCCCACAATGGAATATCGTAGGGCGGTAAAAAGGAGTGAAGTACTGATACCTGCTACACCGATGGACTTTGGAAATGTTATGTTGAGTGAATAAAACCAGACAAAGAGTTAGGCCCATTTTGCAAAACAGCCCACCAGCAACCCTGGTCGGCGCCTGCAGGTCTCCCCTGCCCCATAACAGATGGCCCCAAACCACCACTCCCACCCCAATCCAACCATGAGAATATCACAAGATTATCAAACGTCCTGTTTGGCATTCCAACATGTCCATCTCCTCTTCCCCAAGACCTCCTCCCAACAGGGCAGAAGTCAGTAATCTTCCACCCCATATCTGCACGCCACGTCTCCGGGCCCCTTCTGTAAACCCATCCATTTACCCCAGCTCGAAAGAAGCCATCCCAACCTGGGCGGGCTGAACTCTCACTCCAGGTCCCCACCACGCTGCTGATCTAATAAACGTCTCTGCTTGAACTGTGGTCCGTCTCCAAGCCTCACTGGATCAGGACTCACATATCGGTGCCGAAGCCCGGGAGGCTCCGTTGAGGCAGGCCAAATCCTAGCCATCCTCCACCTCGCCACTGCTGCTTCCACCCAACACCGGACACGGATTCATCTTTGGGTGAGTCTCAGACCCTCTCCGGAGGAACCTGTCCATTTTTCCTCTGCCCGGAAATCCTAGTGCTATGTCAGTGATCCTCCCCCAAGTCGGGGAACCCCCAAAAAGGTCACCACCTGACCTTCCCGGCTCCAGGGATGCCTGGTTCTGGGTCGGATCACCGGCCCTTTGGCCCCTAACTGGTCTGGAAGCGAAGTCAAGGACGCTTGCTTCTTTCCCTTCACACCCCCTTACCTGAAAGATCTCTGAACTCACCTATACCCCACAAACCATGGGAAACTCCCAATCACTTCCTCCAAAAGAAACCCCTTTGGGGTGTGTCCTCAGCAACTTAAAACCCTCTATCTCAGAGGAGAAATCAAACCAAAACGGCTTACTCTTTACTACTGTTTGGCCTCAATATAAATTAGACAACAAAAGCCAGTGGCCTGAACACGGCCCCTTCGACATCCAAGTTCCCCATGACCTCGAGAACTTCATCCAATGCAGTGGCAAGGGGTGGGAGGTTCCCTACATTCAGGCTTTCCTTTTCCTTCATAACTGTCCCTCCCTCTGCCAATCCTGTACCATCTACCAAATCCGCCTTCTCTGCAACAGACCCCCCCCTCCCACACACAGAAAACCCTTCTTCCCACTCTGATCCCTCGGATCCCGCCCCTCCTCCACCACTGGGTGCCTCATCAGCGTCCCATGAACCTACTCCAGCCCCTTCCTGTTCCCCCACACCTCCCCCTGAACTTGCTCCCTTTTCCCCACCCACCACCCGCTCTGGAGCCTGAGCCCAACTCCCCACGCTCAATCCTCCTTCCCCAGCTCCTGTCCTCTCTCTCTGAGAGGAGCAGAAGGCATTGTTCAGGTCCCTTGTTCAGTGAACGCCTAGGCTCCTTTTCCACTGACCCCGTACCATGCACCAAAGAATTCCAACACACCACCCAATCCTAGGACCTCACCTTCCAGGACGGCTATGTTATAATCTCCTCCACTGCTCCCGGAGAAAAGCCCGTATCTGGGCTGCAGCCACAGCCTTTGCTCTTCACACCCGAGACCCAAGTTGACACCTGGCTGGCCCGGCGGCCGTGCCCCCCACTACCCCAGATTGGGACTACCACCCCAACTCCCCATACCTTACCCGCATGGCTCACTTCCTTTCCTGCATAATAGAAGGGTTAAAGAAGGCCTCCCTAAAGGCTGTAAATTACGACAAGATTCAGGAAATGACCCCCAAACCTGATGGAAACCCAGTGGCCTTTAGGAGCCGGCTTACAGAAGCCATTTTAAAATATACCAACCTAGATCCCAGTTCTGAGGTAGGAAAATTATATCTTCATACCCACTTTATTTCTCAGTTGAGCTCCGATATAAAGAAAAAACTACAAAAATTAGAGGATGGGCCACAAACCCCTCAAAAAGACCTAATTAAAACCGCATTCAGGGTTTTTATCAATAGAGAGGAGGACATTAAACAACAAAAACTCAAGCGAGATCAGGTTAAATGCCAATTAATTGCAGCCACCATCTAAGACAGCCGAAGAAAACCCTCGGGCTCTATGCAGACTCCACCAGGACCCCGCTTCAAGTGTGGCAAGGAAGGACACTGGGCAAAAGCATGCCTTAATCCCAGAGCTCCGCTGGGCCGCTGCCCAGTGTACCGGGTTAAAGGACGCTGAAATGCAGACTGCCTTTTGACAGCTAGTCAAGAGCTGGCTGTTCCAAAATCAGTCCCTAACCCAGAGCCGGGACTGTCCCTCCCAGAACTGCTGGGCGTAGCCACTGAAGACTGACCATGCCCATGCTCGGAAGCCCCGTCATCTCCATTGCCAGAGCCGAACCCAGGTTATCGTAACAGTGGCAAGTAAGCCGATCTCCTTTGTATTTGACACGGGGGCCACTTATTCGGTATTACCAGAAGATGCTGGGCCTTTAGTCTGTTCCTCAATCTCTATAGTGGGGGTTAATGGCCAGGTACGGAATCCTTTCCAAACACAACTGCTAACATGCCTCATTGGAACAGTTTCCTTCACGCACTCGTTCCTAACCATACCCACCTGCCCCACTCCCTTGCTAGGGTGAGATCTGGTGGCCAAGCTGCGTGCAACTATTAACTTCCCGGCTTTCAGCACACCTACAACAGACACTCTTTTCCTCCTGCATACACTCCCACCCCCACACTCAAATCTCCCCCCAATCCTTAAAGAGCAGGTCAACCCAATAGTCAGGGACACAGAACACCCTTCAACTGCTAAACATCATAATCTTGTTAAAGTCACCCTTTTAAACCCCAAATGTTTTCCAAACAAACCTCAATATCCTCTATCCCCCTCAAGCAATACTTGGGTTACAGGCCATCATCAACCCACTCTTAAGAGGCCTCTTACAGCCAGCCAACCAGCTCTCCTGCCAATACTCCCATATTAGCTGTAAAGAAACCCAGTGGCACTTATGGTTTAGCTCAGGACCTGCGAGCGGTAAATGACACCACTCAGTCTCTCACTCCCGTTGTTCCCAACCCTTATACACAGCTTTCCCGAATACCCTCCAACACCTCTCGTTTCACAGTCCTGGACCTTAAAGATGCCTTCTTCACTATCCCTCTTGATCGCTCCTCCCAGAACCTATTCGCCTTTACCTGGACAAACTAAAGTTTCCCAACAATTCATGTGGATTGTCCTCCCCCAAGGTTTCCGTGACAGTCCCCATTTATTTGGTCAGGCTTTAGCCCAGGATCTCTCTACCCTGTCGTTAAACCCTAGTATGCTCTTGCCATGACCTCCTCCTATGCAGCCCCTCATTGGAATTCTCCATCAAACATACCATCTCTTCTCAAGTTTCTCACAAAGGTATCAAGTTTCCCCTGATAAGGGCCAGTTTTTCACCCTCAAGGTCACTTATCTCGGACTACACTTAACCCCTACTCAGGAACCGAAAAAACTTATCCCTGAAACCACCCCCCACCCCCCACCCCCATCCCCCGGCCACAACTAAGTCCGAATTACTATCCTTTCTAGGTTTGCCAAATTCTTCTGTCTCTGGGTACCTAATTTCAGCCTTATTGCCAAACCCCTCTATCACACAACCGCAGGCAACCTCCATGAATCAATACCCCAACACATATCAATCACAACCCCATTCAAACGACTACAGAGGGCCCTGTGCACTGCACTAGTCTTAGCTCTGCCACATCCAGGCAAGCCTTTCCATTGATACATAGACTCGAGGGGAGGGTGCTTTAGGACTCCTAACCCCAAGGTATGGCCCTGACCCCCACTTGCATACTTCTACACGGCACCGTCACAAGGTGGCCTGTCTCCGAACTTTAGCAGCTGCTACTGTACTTGTTCAGGAAACTATAAAACCCGTGCCCTTCCAAACCATCCAGGTGTACTCCTCACAGGCTATTTCAGTCATCTCTAATACTTGCCTACAAGCCATACGTGCAACCCTCCTCCAAAACCCTAATGTTACTCTGCACCGGTGCTCCTCCCTTAATCCCACTACCCTACTCCCCACACCTAATACAAACATGAATGCGAAAACCCCAGAACATGACTGCTTAGAAACACTTGATCATTTCATCAACCCATTTCTCAACAACTCAGATCTTCCCCTGCCAGAACCTATTCAAACTGGTTCATTGATGGCAGCTCCACCAAAATCGGCAATTCACACAGGCAGGATATGCAATAGTAACCCTAAGCAGAGTCTTAAGAGTCCGACCCATTACCACCAGGCACAACTTCACAACAAGCAGAACTCACAGCCCTCACCAGAGCCCTAACTATAGCCCAAAATCTCACAGTCAACACATACACTGACTCTAAATACACATATCATACCATACATTCACATGCTCCTCTGTGGAGAGAAAGAGGTTACCTAACCACTAATGGGTCTTCCACCGTCCATCGCCACCTGATTCTGAAACTCCCTCAGGCTGCCAGCCTGCCATGGCGCATAGCAATCCTTCACTGCAAGGGGCACCAGACACAGAAGCACCCAACTGCACAGGGAAATCATACAGCAGACCAAGAGGCAAAGCTACAAGCCACCAAAACCAGAGACCCGTCTTGTACACTCTCATCGATGTTATGAGCATTGCCCTTAGTTCCCCAGCCTACTGTTTAGAGGAAACACGTTCTTTACTGCAGGCCGGGGCAAAAACCAATAATGGGTGGATATTTAAAGACGACAAGATAGTGCTACCAAAACAGAGAAACTAGACGTCCTCACTTCCTTACATAACCACTTCCACGTCAGCCCTAAGCCACTGACCCAGCTGCTCTCCCACTTCATTGCCCTTCCCAACCTTCATAAAATAGTCAGAAATCTTGACGTCCTGCCACATTTGCCAAACAACTTCACCCCAAAACCCGCCTCAAAAACCCCACATTCCTACTCATCAGGCACGCGGACAAACACCCGGGCAGGACTGGCAGGTAGATTTCACCCACATGCCCCCAGTAAAATGGGTAAAATACTTGTTAGTCTTCGTTGACACCTTTTCGGGCTGAGTGGAAGCCTTCCCTAGCACCTCTGAGAAGGTGGATGCCATAACCAAAGCCCTAGTACGTGAAATCATCCCCGGGTTCGGCCTTCCCACATCGTTACAATCAGATAACGGTGCCGTCTTCATATCCCAGGTAACCCAAGGGTACGCGCTACTCTTAACGTTACTTGGAAATTACACGTTCCACATCAGCCCCAGTCATCAGGCCAGGTAGAGCGCAGGAGCACCCTGGTCAAAACGCACCTCACTAAACTCATGAGCCAAACTCAGACCACCTCCATAGAACTTTTACCTGTTGCACTCCTCAAACTCCGCTCTGTCCCTCGAAAACCCGTCCTCCCCAGCCCCTTTGAAATCGTGTATGGTCGACCCTCCATTTTAGGAAATTGTCCCCCTCCCACCTCACTCTTAAGCGACTACCCCCCGCCCCCATTTTAAACCAAACCCGACACATACTTAGCATGTCCAAGAAAATCTACCTCAACTGTCAATCGAGCCCACATCCCCAAGCTTCGCTCCAGGAAAGAGGGCCTACCTAAAAGTCTTACACCCTAAACCTCTCCTACCCCCATGGACTGGACCCTATCTAATCTTACTAAGTACCCCACAGCAGCTAAACTGGCCGGCGTCTCGTCTTGGATTCACTTTTCCAGACTCAAACCGGCGCCACAACCTCCAGAGACCGATCCAACCTCGCCTTCCTCGCTTCCCCAGACCCTAAGCAGCAAAGAAACTCCCGACCACTTCGCCTGCGAACCCCAAGAGAACTTGCAGCTGTTATTTCGCAAATTTCTAGGTGAGACCAATCCTATTTCAGACCCCTAATATGTCCGCAGCCAGCGTGGCTATAATTGTTTTCTTTGTGCTAACCTTTACCTTCCTTCTTTCTCTGGTTCTTTCGGCTAGAGCAGAGTGCGCTCACCCCATATTGTGCCCACCCTGCAACTGCTCCTTTATCTGGTGGCACCCAAAACCGTAAAGCTCATGCTCGCAGCGCTCTTCAAAAATTTCTTGTCAATTCTACTCCAAGAACTACAAACTTCCTACCCAAGGCCCATTTGCTTTTCCCAACTGATGCTGTGCATGTCCAACCTCTGGCTCCAAGGAGATTTCTTATCATACACCCCTGAGCAAATGTATTTCTTCACTTTTATCATTCTCCTAATCGTCCACCAAAATTAAAATGAACACCCCCTCCCTTATTTTCACTCTACAGCTACCCCTCCATCCTGTGTACATACACCCCTCAAAATACCTTATTCTTCCTAGCCAACCAAACGGCACAATACCTTAACCTTTTCTCATGCTGGCTTTGTCCCAACCCATCCAAACCACCTATATAATCCCTGCTTCAGAAAGGGAGTGGGGAGACACCATAAAGTTTATGCAAGGGGACCTGGAAGAATATATCCCAGATCACCTGAGATCAAAGACTACACCCCTAGACAGTGGACCTATCATAAATGCGATCTGGCCACAAATAGATAAATCTATCCAACACATAAACGACAAACTACCATACGCAGGACCCTTATACTCCAATCTAAATAGCTCACATTTACTCTCCCCGTTTGCGTCACGGCCAACACCATTAAAGCTAAAACTCTGGGTCTAATTCCCCCAAATCAATGTATGCATACATTCCACATGATCAGAGAAAATAAACCCAAACCAACCAGTACACGGGGCTCCTGCTCCTCAACCACTTGCATAATGTTAGTCCAGTTGCCACTATGCAACAACTCACACACCTATAACCCTTCCCCCAAATCTCACAATATAACTGGGGAAACCATGGAGTATCCTGCCAAGGTAGACCGTCAGCACAATTTGCAGACTCTAGTCACCTCATCAATACCTTATTCACCTTCTGGACAACATGACAACTGTCTGTCCTTAAAAACTACCTTCCCTATGCTTTGGGCATTCCACAATGCGTCAACACTGAACCCAGCCCCGAATCCAACCATGGCCCTGTCTATATCTCATAAAACAGTCGTAACTAATTATAATACATATGGAAGCAAAACCATACTGAACAGTAATTGGACCATGTCCTTCTACATAGCCCCAGGAAATCAATCCTGATTGTCATTCCTATGAGATAACTCTCCATACCATTTCCTCCCTGCTGAATGGCAGGGCATTTGCACATTAATCTACACAGTTCCCTGGATGGGGTACACCAACATCACAGCCCCCCTACCTCTCTTCTAAGACCCTTCACTTCAAAATCTAAATGTGCAACACACACTCCTATAATAATCACTCTTGGCCTTCTTGGAACCACTGCAGGAGCCAAATCATTAGGTCTCTCTCAACATCAATACTCCCATCTAGCCACAGACCTCACCAAACTCACAGAAGACATATCAGCAGGTTTGAGGGCACTGGACGCACAGCAGCAGTCCCTAGCAGAAGCAGTCCTACAAAATAGGAGGGCACTCAATGCTTTAACAGCCGCCCAAGGTGGCACTTGTGCCTTTCTGGGAGAAGAGTGTTGTTTCTACATCAACCTCTCTGGACAAGTTCAAACAGTTATCAACGAAATCCAAAAAATAAATCAAAACCTGAAAAATCCCAATTCCGCAGGAGGTTGGACACCCTGGATCATGTCTCTTCATGCCTTTTGTTCCCTTTATTGTCACAGCTGTCGCTCTATTAATCTTTGGCCCTTGCCTCTTCAGAACCTTCCGTAATTTCATCCAAAGAACTGTGGGCAGCCTGAGACACATGGTGACAATGGTCTACTGGTGAGACAAATCACCTACTTGCCCCTAACTCCAAATTCTCAAGAACACCTCCCCTATGCCTAGAAGGGGAGGGAGTGGCACCATCACCCACAACGTCCCACAACAGCAGGAAGGAGCCAGAGGATCACTGCCCACATGCCTGCTCTCCCTCTCTATATCAAAAAGAGTTGGGGGGGACGGATGTGGCTCAAATGGTTGGGCGTCTGTCTCCCATATGGAGGGACCCGGGTTCGATACCCGGGGCCTCCCAGTAAAAAAAAAAAAAAAAAGAGTTGGGAATGTTAACCCCATTTTGCAAAATAGCCCACCCGCAACCCCGATCCACACTAGCAGATCTCCCTGCCCCAAAACACAAGGCCCAAAACCCCCACACCCGTCCCTAATTCAACACCATCCATGAGAATATCACGAATGATCAAACATCCTGTTTAACATTCCAACACGTCCATCTCCCCCTCCCCAAGACTTCCTCCCAGCAGGGGAAGTCAGTATCTTCCACCTCATATCTACGCGCCCCTTCTGTAAACCCGCCCAGTTACCCCAGCTCGAAAGAAGCCATCCCAGCCTGGGCGGGCTGAACTCTCACTCCAGGTCCCCACCACGCCGCTACTCTAATAAACGTCTCTGCTTGAATTTTTGGTCTGTCTCCGAGACTCCATTTATATGAAATGTCCAGAATAGCTAAATCCATAAAGAAAAGAGCTTAGTGGTAGCCAGGGTTGGGGGGAAGGGGAGTGATTGCTAACGGTATGGGGTTCATTTTGGGGGTGATTAAATGTTCTGGAATTAGACATTAGTGGTTTTTGGTGTGTGCCAATAAAGATGTTATTTAAAACAATAAGCAATGCCTGGGTTCGAAAGCGCTGACAGCCTTTTCTCCCCGTCATCTCTAAGCCAGAATGGCGCAGGGCAGTGCCTACAGGCCGCCTCCCTGGGCCGGAGGCTTTTCTTGGACCTCTGGACTCTTCTGCCACCAAACACGCCACTTGAGGCGGGCGCGCTGACTAGACCCACAACAGAATCCACGCTGGCCACCGCCCGGAAATGCGGGACGTCAGGGGGAGGAGCCCGAGCGCGGTTACCTGGCAACAACGGCGTCCCCGCCCCCTCATCTAACCAATCAAACACGTCCGCACGCAGCGAGAGAGCCCGACGTGCACCAGGCAGGCCGCGAACCCACGCGCACCCAG
>JAKSZT010017954.1:4133732-4148839 GCA_026826555.1 Tolypeutes matacus
CCCCCCGCCTCCGTCCAGCCAATCAGAAAGAAGAGGCGTGCGCGTTCCGTACGCTCGGCCGCTGACCCCACGCCAGGGCTGCCCCGCCCCGCACCCACTTCTCAGGTCCTACCAGTAGGGAAGGGGGTTCGGGGCCCCGTCGGGCCCGCGCGGAACGGGGCGCCGGGGCGGCCGAGGGCCACCTCCCGCCATGCACCTGGGCTCCCGGCGGCCCTCGGGAGGGGGAAGCTCCGAGGACAGCAGCCGCCCCTAATGGCGGCCGAGCCTGCGGCGGGTCGGGTACGCACCTGGGGACGGCCGCGGGATCCGAGAGCAGGGCCGCCGGGGGGCGACGGCCGGGAGCCCCGCGCCGGGGCGAGGGAGGGAAGGGGGCGCGGCGGGCGGGCGGGCCCCGAGGCCCCGGCTCTCCGCTCGCCCTCCCTTTGCCTTTCCTTCCTTCCTTTTTCCTTTTTTGCTTTTTGGCTGCTTCCTGCAGGGCAGCCTTGACGCGTGTGTCCGCAGCGCCCCAAGTGGGCGTTGCCGCTTCCGGTGCTGGCGAAGCCGATTCGGCTGCACGCTGAGTTTGTTGAGCGCCCTGCGTCCCATTCTGCCCTCGGCCGGACATGCTCATCCATCCGCAGTGATTGAGGAGTAGCTGGCACGTGTCTTTCCTCATCCCGGGACACCGCCCCGAACGTGGGTGTCGTCTCTTGCTTTTACTGTCTGTCATATTTTTGCGTGATTGCAGTTTGTACCTTTAAAGCAGTTACATCGCAATTTAACCGCCGAATCTGCCTTAAAGGCATGGTTTGTTATGAACTGCAACATCGTGTCCTGACCCTTTGATGGGGTGACATCACCAGCCAATCATGAGCTGCTCATCAGATGGTGCGGGCATTATATGCAACGACAGTGTTATTTAATTTGGCTAAATTACAAATGACTTTAAATATGCCAAAAAGAGAATTAATAGAATAGAAATCTTTACCCGTTGCTCAGATTTTTAACACTTCTTGCCTTCTTTACGTCGTATATTGAGAAATAAAACATTACAAAGTCGACGGTGCCATTTCTTTCCTCTTCAAACTTAGCTGCTGCCTCAGAGTTAATGTGTATGCTATAATACAGATCTGCTTCTGCAAAAAGGCGAGTGTTCCAAATTTGCAGAGATTTTTCCAGAAGTGGCTATCAGAAATATGCTTCCTAGCAGATGGTACCAAAAAAAAAAAAACAAAACGCAACAAAACACAAGGATCTGTCCTTTCAAAGTAAAGATTGCATTCAACAAAGAGTAGAGAAAGCTCTCCTTTTTTTTCTTCTGAATGTTTATTGAGCTCTAACAATGTGATAGATGCCACACACATTAGACACAGAACCTGCCTGGTGGGCTTACAATCTAACATGAATCATTTTTCCGATGTTGCCATGAGCTTGCTGTTCATGAAAATGAGGTATTTACTATACTGGTTAGTGCAGGAAGAGTAGAAAATCACTGACTATGCAGGTTTTCCTATGAAAGTAGGCATGGTTGTTCATGCTACTTTATTCTCTCAAAACATGGTTGGTGTGTCCCCAGATTTGCTGTTTTTGTTAGGCACACGTGTCTATGAAAATGGAGCCACCAAACCCACATCTCTGAAAACCAGTGTTCAAATATGGCTTGAGTCCAGAATAAAAAGTTTGGTTATATATTCAGAAAGCACAGTTATTCAAAACAGGACCTAAGGAAAAACAGTGATGTGGACCAAGTTCCTGTTTGGTGTTCTCAGAAGGTCTACCACAGCGGCTCTTCAGGGCAGCCCCTTTAAGTGCCTTTTTACTCAAGGACTCCTGCTCTCCCAGCCCAGAGATGCACTTGCCACTTCAGTTTGGGCATCTGAGCCTGGGGAAGATGTGTTGAGGGCAAAGCCCTCTCAGTGCCTCATGGATCACAACTCAGAGGGGATACCCAGATAATTCAGTATGGTCCTTGGCAACATATCACACTAATTTCTGTCTCCAGAGAATAACAAAAAAGTACCAGAGGTCTCCAGAATGTAGCAGTATTTTGTAAATATGCAGCCCATTAAAATATCTGCCACTGGGAAGCGGCTGTGGCTCAATCAGTAGGGCTCCCGTTTACCATATGGGAGGCCCCGGGTTCGGTTCCCGGGGCCTCCTGGTGAGGGCAAGCCCGCCCGCGCGGCGTGGTTGGCTGACCCAGCGAGCACAAGCAGCAAGGGGGCGATAAATGAATAAATAAATAAAATCTTTAAAAAAAAAAAAAAAAAAAAAATCTGCCACTGACACCAGTTCATAAAAATGCTGCTAATGAAAGCTTGTCCTTTTCCTGGTAAAGGCAAGTGATAAGTAACACTTTTATCTTGATGTTAACCACTTAGCAGAAAAACTGACTTCATGTGGAAGGAAATATAAGATATTACATATGTATTTAAAGCCAACTAGTTCGTTCTTGTTCTGTTCTGAGAAAGCACCTTTTTTGACTACATTTTACAAAGGGATGTTTGGAAATATTCCCATCTTGCCTCAAACAGTTGATATTTCGCCAGTAAAATTTTCCTATTTTTCCTCTTAAATCTGGAGACAATGTTCTAACCCACTTAAAAATATTTTATATGAAGAGTTGAGTTTTTAACCCTTTTGTTAAAAAAAATCAAAATAGAACATTTTCTGACTGGTTTGAAAAAACAACTGATTGACACAGGAAAGGTGTATACCTGCTATTTCTAGTTTCTCTGCCTCCATTCTGTCTTGAACCCCTTCCATTCCAATCTTTCCCCAACCACTTCACTAAATTGTCCTTTCCCAGGTCATAAGTTACCTCCACATGGCTAAATCCAATGGTCATTTTTTAGCCCTTGAATTACTTGATTTAACCAAACAACTGGCCTTCTCAGAAATACTTCTGGGCTACTAATATACCACATCCAGCTTCTGTTCTTCCTTTTTTTGTTTTTTTGTTTTTGGCTACTGCTTCTGTGTCTGTTGCCAGTGCTTTTCCCCAATCTGTACCTAGTGCAGTGCTCTCGGGTCAGTCTTAGACCTCTGCTGTCTGCTCTCACTCCTCAGATGATCTCAGCCAGTCTCAGGGCTTTAAATACCATTTAAAAGCTTTCACTGTTTTAGTAATACTTTTTTTGTTGTTAGAGAAGTTACAGGTTTACAGAAATATCATGCATAAAATATATAAAATAGAGTTTCCGTATACATTGCAGCAGCAGCATCTATCCTTCAGAAAGCTATGCTTCTAAGTGTTGACCCGTTACAGCTGTTGGATTCCCTGCAAGAAACTTTGTATTCTAATAAATTCTGTCTTTTATTAAAAAACAAAGAAACAAAAAACAGAGTTCCCATATACCACCCTATTATTAACGCCTTGCATTAGTCTGGTATTTGTTATAATTCATGAAAAAGCATTTTTATAATTATACTATAGTCTATTGTTTACACTAAAGTTCATTGTGTTGTACAGTCCTGTTTTTTCTTTTAATTTTTTTTTTATTTTATTTAATTTTACCAGGAGGTCCCGGGGATCGAACCCAGGTCCCTCCATATGGCAGACAGACCCCCAACCATTTGAGCCACATCTGCCCCCCTTTCTTTTAACTTTTATTGTAGTAACATATATGACCTAAAATTTCCCCTTTTGACTACATTCACTTATATAATTAGGTGCTGTTAGTTACACTCACAATGTTATGCTACCATCACCATCCATTACCAAAACTTTACAATCAACCCAAATAGAAATTCTGTACAATTCAAACATTAACTCCCCATTCCCTACCTCCAACCCAGCCCCTGGTAACCTATATTCTGGATTCTGACTTTTATGAGTAAAATTAGCTTACTCTAATTATTTCATATCAGTTAAAACATGATATTTGTCATTTTGTGTCTGTTTTCTTTTGTTCCACCTGACACCTTTAGTGTTCATCCATGTTGTCCCATGAATCAGAACTTCATTCCTTTTTTTTAACAAATCAATTTTATTGATATATATTAATAAAGCATACGATTCATCCAAGTGTACAATAGTGATATTTGGTTCATTACCTTTCAATGCTGAATAATATTCCATTATACATATATATCTCCATTTAAAAGTTTTTAACTCTCAATGTATATCTGCAGCCTAGATCATTCCTTTGACCTCCAAATCTATATAGCCAACTGACTGCTTTGAAATCTTCACCTGGAGGATGAAGAAGCATCTCAAGAGAAAGATGTTCTACCCTCTCCCCAGTTTCTCTTGTACTCTTCCCCATTTCAATTACTGCAACTCCATTCTTTCAGTTACTCAGGCCAAAAATCTTGAAATTACCCTTTATTACCTCCCACAACCCCACATTAATCATTCAGACATCCCAGTCAACTTTAACCTCCAGATTGTACCACTTTCTCACCACCCCCACTAACACCACACTAGTCCAAGCCACCATGGTCTCTTGCCTCCTAATATGTTTCCCTGATTCTGCCCTTCCCTCTCTTCAGCCTATTCTCAACACTTCAACCAGAAGAATCTTGTCAAGTAGAATTCATTTTACTCCTCTCTTAGAAACTGTCCATTAACTCTCCATCTCAGAGTAAAACTTCAGTCCAAGATGAAGTAAGGATTGATTTATCTTCTCATCTAAAACTACTAAAAAAAAAACAACCCCAAAACATGAAACAATGATTTTTCAAGACCCTGGATATCAGGCAACCAAGGACAGTGTTCTCTGAGAGATGGTAACCCGAAGGTGAGCCCTGTTTGCCCCTGCTTACAGAATCGAGATGGTTTTCAGGTCATGGCACAGGGGAGGGGAACTTAGAGCCTGGCAGGCTTCTTTCATTGAGGATATGGTGTTAAGAGGCCAGAGACACCAAGGCAGCTTGAGGTCATAGGGCAGAGAACCAGAGAGGCAAGAACTGCACACACAGCAAACCTAGAGATCTGCAGGGGAACCGGTGGAGTACTCAGCAGAGTACGCATAAGCACATGTGTGCGAGGAAATTACCTGACCCCGGGGAAAGAACCACCTGAAAGCATTGGAGGGAAGAGTGTTTGGCGCTCACACAGGGAGGAGAATAGTGCCTATGTCCACCTGCCAGGCTGGAAAAACTCCTAATTCATGGGGCATTGGGTAGACTGCTGGGCAAGGTCTTGCCTCATTAGTGAGGGAAAATTAGCCCTAGACTGAGCACTGCTCTAGACCCACCTAACAAATCATAAAAGCAAAGCCCAAATATAAATAATTTAACCGTATCCTAGAACAAAGCTCAAGGAGATTTATAGTAATACAAAAATATCTAGCATCCAAAAAGGTAAAATTTGCAATGTCTGGCATCCAATTAAAGATTACCAGGCATACTGAGAAGCAGAAAAACTTGACCCACAATGAGAAACGTAATTGAAACCAACCCAGAACTCACACAGATATTAAGTACCTGAAAAGGACATTAAAACAATTATGATTACTATACTCCATATGTTGAAGCACTTAAGTAGAAACATGGAAAATATTAAAAAAGACTCACATTGAAGTTCTAGAGATGGAAACTACAATTTCTCAGATGAAAAAATACACTGGATGGGACTAACGACAGACACCGCAGGAAAAAAAAAAATCAGTGATCTTGTAGGCATAGCAATAGAAACTATCCAAAATGTAACACAGAGAGAAAAATTAATTTTAAAAAGTGAAAAGAGGGGGTGGATGTGGCTCAAATGGTTGGGCATCTGTCTCCCATATTGAGAGACCTGGGTTCGATCCCCGGGACCTCCAGGTAAAATAAAGAAAAATATAGAAAGTGCCTGGGCTGCCAGGCCCAGCCCAGCCATGCAGCAAGATGTTGATGGAACAGGAGAGGGCCACAGGGGAGAGCCAAGATGAGACGTGCCAAAAAAAAAACAGGAACTGAGGTGGCACAGGTGGCAGAATACCTCTCTCCCACATCGGAGTTCCCCAGAATCGAATCCCAGTGAAGACAGGAGGAGAAGGATGAGAAGAGAAAGATAGGAAATACAGAGAATTGCCCAGTGAATGGACACAAAAACAGCAAACACGGGGGGCGTTTAAATGGATAAAAGTAAATAAATAAATAAATCTTTTTTTAAAAAAGTGAAAAGACCATTAGTGAACTATGCAACAACTTCAGGCAGCCTAATATAAAAGTACCTAAGTCCTCACTAAAGTGGAAGTAAAGTTTTCCAAACGTAAAGAGAAGTATAAATTCATGGATCCAAGAAGCTCAATGAAGTCTGTTTTAATTAGCATAAGTAGTGCTGATGCAAAGTACCACAAATGTGTTGGCTTTTATAAAGGGTATTTACTTAGAGTAAAAGCTTACAGTTCCAAGGCTGTGAAAAGTCCACCTTGCACTATAAGAGGTGCTTTCTCATCAAAGTCAGCCCCATGTGTTGAAGGAAGATTGCGGGCGATCTTTGCCTGGTCTCTCCTTCCCCTCCCAGTTTCTTCTCTCAGACTCAGCTGTTCCACTTTCTTCTGGATTTCAGGGGCAAGCTGGCATAGGGCTTGTCTCTTGGGGCTTCCTATATCAGTCTTGGCTGATCTGATCTCTTCCCAAGTTGAGCGGTAAGCTACCAGGCATATAGCAGGGCTGGTTTCCTTTTGAGCTGCTCCATTGGCCCAGCTTCTTGAGGCTTCATGCCTAAGGGATCCTCTCTCTTACACAGCAGGATCAAACACAGCAGTTCCTTTTTCCCTCCTCTGTCTATGTAAGTCCATTTACATCAGACCCAGCAAGGGGTTAGGTACTCAACCTGAGTCACGCCTCACTGACCTAGTCCAATAAAAAGCCCTACAGTAATCTTAATAGGTAATCTAATCAAAGGCCCCTCCACTGAATTTAATGCAGTCAAAAGGTATCACACCCAGAGGAATAGGGAATAGATTAGCTTACAATCATATTTCTCTTTCTCGGATTCATAAAATAATTTCAAACGCCAAGCACAGAAAACATGAAGAACACTACACCGTGCACTTCCTATTCAAATTGCTCAGAACCAATGTTAAGAAGAAACACTTTATTTTTTTTTTTTATTTTTTTTTTTTTTTAAAGATTTTATTTATTTATTCATTTATCCCCCCCTTGCTGCTTGTGCTCGCTGGGTCAGCCAACCACGCCGTGCGGGCAGGCCTGCCTTCACCAGGAGGCCCCGGGAACCGAACCCAGGGCCTCCCATATGGTAAACGGGAGCCCTACTGATTGAGCCACAGCCGCTTCCCAAGAAGAAACACTTTAATAGCAGTCACATGGAATTAAATTAGAAATCAATAACAGAAAGACCCTTGAAAAATCCACAAATATTTGGAAACAAAATAACACACTTCTGAATAAGCCATGGAATAAAGAAGAAGTTAAAAGGAAAATGAGAACGTATTTTGAAGTGAATGAAAATGAAAGGCAAACACATCAGAATAGTGGGATTCTGCACTAATACCTATATTAGAAAAGAAGAAAGGACTCTAGTTATTGACCTCAGTTTTTCACTTAAGAAACTAGAAGAGGGGTCGGATGTGGCTCAACTGGTTGGGCGTCCGTCTCCCATATGGAGGGACCCGGGTTCGATCCCCGGGACCTCCCGGTAAAAAAAAAAAAAAAAAAAAAAAAAGAAACTAGAAGAAAAAGAAAAATATATACAGAAATAAGCAGAAGAGAGGAGAGGATGTAATAGAGAAAAATCTGAGGTCAATGTAGGAGAATACAGAAAAATAATAGAGAAAATTGATGAAATCAAAAGCTGTTCTTTTTTGAAGATTAATAAAATTGATAAACTTCTGGCCAGACTGATGAAGAAGAAAAGAGGGGAGGGAAGTGGCTGTGGCTCAATTGGTTGGGCACCCGTTTACCATATGGGAGGCCCCCAGGTTCGGTTCCCGGGGCTTCCTGGTGAAGGCAAGCCGACCCGTGCGGCATGGCGAGCTGACGCAGCAAAGATGACTCAACAAAGGGAGACAGGCAGACACAGAAAAACACAAAGCAAAATGGACAGCGAGCACAAGCAGCAAGGGCGGGGGAGGATAAATAAATAAATAAATCTTTAAAAAAAAAAAAGAAAAGAGGGGAAAAATACATGCAAACAAAAAGAGAAGACATGATTTACCAATATCAGGAATAAAAAGAGATGAAATCATTGCAGACTCTACAGACATTAAAAGGATAATAAGGGAATGTTATGAGTCATTTTTTGGCACTAAATTTGACAATATAAAGGAAATGGAGGGACATGGATGTAGCTCAGGCGACTGGGCTCCTTCCTGCCCACCACATGGGAGGTCGCTTGTTCAGATTCCGGTGCCTCCTAAAGAAGACAGCAAGCTGACATGACGGCAGGTGCAGCAAGCTGATGCAACAAGATGACGCAAGAAGAGATGCGGGGAGGAAAACAATGAGAGATACAATAAAGCAGAGAGAGGAGGTGGCTCAAGCAATTAGGCACCTCCCTCCCTCACCAGACATCCCTCGTATGGCTCCCGGTGCCTCCTAAAAAGACACAAGATGAATAAACACAGCAAATGCAAACAACAAGGGGGGTGGGGAGAAATAAATGGAACAAATCTTTAAAAAATAAATAAATAAAGGAAATGGAAAAAAATCTTTGAAATAATTATCAAAGGTCAGTCAAGTAGAAATAGATAACCTAAAGAACCCAATATCTATTAAATTGGAATTATAGTTTTAAAACTTCCCACAAAAAAAATGTAGAATGGCAGAGCCACTGTGGAGGACTATTTGGCAGTTGCAAAGGAATTTGAATACAGATTTGCCACATGACCTGGCAATACGACTGCTGGGTATATACCCAGAAGAACTGAGAGCAGTGACACGAACAGAAATCTGCACACCGATGTTCATGGTGGCATTATTCATGACTGCCAAAGATAGAAACAACCCAGGTGTCCATCAACTGATGGTCAATGGATAAATAAATTGTGGTGTTTACATATGATGGACTATTATTCAGCTATCAGAAGAAATGAAGTCGTCAAGCATATGACAAAATGGATGAATCTGGAGGACATTATATTGAGTGAAGCAAGCCAGACACAAAATGACAAATACTGTATGATTGCACTATTATGAAGTAAATATATTGTGTAAACTCCTGGAGTTCATAACTAGAATATGGGTCACCAAAAAATAGAATGAGGTTAAAGAATGGAAAGCTGAGGGGTAAGTTGTATAAAATTGGTAAAAAGGTTTTGTGTTAATCTTTGGAAATAAATAGAAAAGGTGAAAGCACAACATAATGTTTGCAACTAGAATTGCTATTATATGCGTATGACAGTGGTTGATAGGGAAAGTCTAAAGTCATGTACAGATTTTGCGCAAGCGCACCTCAACTCTAAGACGTTGGCAAGTCTGCATTTTGGCGTCATACAGATGTCGATAGAGGTAAACTCTTCGATTCTACAATAGCTGATGAGGGAACATGGACTTTAGAGGACAGAAAAATGGTCCGTATTGTTCTTACAAAGACAAAGAGAGATGCAGCGAACTGTTGGACCTCTCTTCTAGAATCTGAATATGCAGCTGACCCTTGGGTGCAAGACCAAATGCAGAGAAAACTTACTTTGGAGAGATTCCAGAAAGAAAATCCTGGCTTTGACTTCAGTGGAGCAGAAATCTCAGGAAACTACACTAAAGGCGGACCAGATTTCTCAAATCTTGAGAAATAACTGTTTTGGGTTTTTTTTTTCCTTCTTTTTCCTGTTTACCATGGATCCTAGAAGATATTGGCAACCCAAATCAAAGGAACAGATTATGTGATGGAAGAAAAATGTGGATGCCTTACAGTCAATGAATTGTAAAATATAGTTAAATATGGTTCTAAAAATTGCATTCAAATATGATTTACATAGGAAACATCTTAAATGCTGTGGGAACTATTCTGTGGATATATGGTAACCCATTGTGGACTTATTTTTACTCAGCATGAATTTTGTATGTTACATTTTACTAATTCATATTCTGTATTTTTAATGCAAAAAAACATTTAGAGTATAGATCATGTGAGATGATAGGGTGCCTTCAGGGAAAATTAAATTTTTTCTTTCCATAGTGTGATGCAGGAATAATGTTGAATAAACTTTTCTAAATAGGGAAAAATAAAAAATAAAAATAAATAAATAAAGTCATGTACATTACTATAAGGAAAGCTAAAAACTGTAACATGGGACATAGCATTGTAAAACCTCAGGTGAACTATGAATATCGGTAATATTGCATATATAAGACTGTTTTTCTTTGAAACTGAACAAATATGTATGTTAATGTTATAAAATGTTATTATCAGGCAGAAAAACCCTAAACATTATGCTAAGTGAAAGAAACTAGGCACAAAGTATTACATATTGTTGATTCCATGTATATAAAATATAAATATAATCAATTTATAAAGATGGAATTAGATTAGTGGTTATGTAGGGCTGGGGAAGGATAGAGAGATTGAGAGGTGGCTGCTAAGAGGTATGGAGTTTTTCTTTTTGGAGTAATGAAATTTTTCCAAAATTCTTTTGGTGATGAATGCATAACATTGTGATTATACTAAAAGCCACTGGTTATACACTTTGGATAGGTTGTATATCCAAATATATCTCAATAAAACTGCTAACAAAAAAATTTCCACAAAGAAAACTCCAGCCCAGATGACTTTACTGCTGAATTCTACCAAACATTTAAGGATAAAATAAAAAACAAAAAAACAACCAACCAATTCTACACAAACTCTTCCCAAAAGTCAAAGAGGAGGAAATATTTTCCAACTCATTCTAAATGGAATGCCTACTCAGCAAAATGAAAGAATTGCTGATATATGTTGTGGCAGATTGAGATTATTTTTGAATCCTCAAAAGAGAGATTATGTTTGTAAACTGGTCTGTTCCTCTGGGTGTGACACCCTTTGAATGCATTAGATTCAGCTGACATGTCTTGATTAAATTACCTGTTAAGATTAGGGCTTTGATTCGACCACGTCAGTAGGGTGTGACTGAGTGTTGAGTCCTCGCCCCCTTGGTAGACTGATATAAAGGGACACTCACTCAAGAAGACACACAGGAGAAGACACGGAAGAGGAAAGAACTTGGTCATTTCAGTCCTGCCATGTGACAGAAAGGAGAAGGCTCAAACAGCTAAAGCCCTGGGAGGAGAGACAAGCCCTATGCCAGCCTACAGCTGAGATCACAAGAAGCTGGGCCGACGGAGCCTTAAGAGGAAAGAGGAAGGAGAGACCAGGCAGAGATCGCCTGCCATCTTGCCTCAGCACTTCGCAACTGACTTTTGTGTGAAAGCAACCTTGAATTGGACTCTTTAGGGCCTTGTAATTGTAAGCTCTTACCCCAAATAAATACGCTTTATAAAAGCCAACAGAGTTCTGGTACTTCTTTGCATCAGCACCCCTCTGGCCGACTAATACATATGTAAAATACAGATTCATTTCCAAATCATGCCGAGTCAAACAAGCCAGATAGAAAGGAGTACAACATTTATAATTCCTTCTATGTTCACTTCTAGAAATTGCAAGCTATTCTACTGTGGCAGAAAATGTCAGTTTCCTAGTACTGATGGTCGAGAGAGGGATTGTCTACAAAGGACTTGAGGAGGCGCAGGCCCCGTGTCCGGCCTTGTTCCTCCTGGTCCTAAGTTTCTCTGTCCATAGAGAGGGAAGACTGCGAAGATGGTTGCCTCGTGCCTTTTCCCTCGTCTCTCAGTTTACAAGTTTATGACACTTATCTCCTCAAGAATGAGGCCTTGCCTGCGCCCCTAGAGTAATAAATCATTGAAAAGAAAAAAAAAACAAAAAACAAAGGACTTGAGGAAGCTTTGGGAGGTGAGGAAATTATGCTGATCTTAATTGTGGTGAATATCACACAGGTGACTATATTTTCAAAATTCATTGAGCTGCACATTTTAAATTTATCATCATTCATAAATTGTACCCCCCAAACTGATTAAAAAGTCAGCCTTTAACATTTCTTTATCACAAAACATTAAAGCTATTTTTTAATTAGGCATATACAGTCACATTGCTCTCACTAAAAATATTTTACTACTACTATTTTTTTTCACCACTAATATTTTTAGGAAGAACAAAATGTTTTTAAAAACAAAAGGAGGGAAGCGGCTGTGGCTCAATCAGTAGGGCTCCCGTTTACCATATGGGAGGCCCCGGGTTCGGTTCCCAGGGCCTCCTGGTGAAGGCAAGCCCACCCGTGCGGTGTGGTTAGCTGACCCAGTGAGCACAAGCAGCAAGGGGGGGATAAATGAATAAATAAATAAAATAAAAAATAAAAAAATAAAAAAAAAAATAAAAAAATAAAAAAAAAAACAAAAGGAAATTTCTTTTAAGATGATTGTTTTTTCACCTTTATCTCATTCTTTTAAAAATTTCTTTGTAAAGTTTATAAAGTACATATTAGTATAATAGAATGTGTATATCATCTGCTATTTTTTCATGCTCAGAAATGAATAATAAAAATAATGTAGTCTGCAAATATTCTCGCTGACCCAATTTTGTGATAATCAGGGTAGACTAAACATACCCTATATTAGAAACCATGCATGTGTCCCCAGACCTAGTTTTTCTCCATAGGTCTGGTTTTTAGAATGCTGGTGATAAACTAAGCCTGATTTATTATATGACCATCCTGTATGGGAAAAGACTGTAACTTTGGGTATTTTTGGTCAACCTTAAGAGATATAGCAGGGGGACAGATGTGGCTCGGGTGGTTGGGTGTCCATCTCCCATATGGAGGGACCTGGGTTCGACCCCCGGGACCTCCCGGTAAAAATTTAAAAAAAAGAAATATAGAAGGTGCATGAGCCACCAGGCCCTGTGCACAGGTGTGCTGTCAGGCCCCGTGAGCCACGCAGCAAGATGATGATGTAACAGGAGAGTGACACAAGGGAGAGACAAGGCGAGACGCACCGAAAAACCAGGAACTAAGGTGGCACAGGTGGTAGGATGCCTCTCTCCCACATCGGAGATTCTGAGGATCGAATCCCAGTGAAGACAGGAGGAGAAGGATGATAAGAGAGGGCAGGAAACAGACACAGAGAGTTTCCCAGTGAATGGACAAAGAAACAGCAAAAATGAGGGGCCAGGGGATAAAAATGAATAAAAGTAAATAAACAACTAAATCCTTAAAAAAAAAAAAAAAAACTTATAGGGGAGGAAGATATGGACTACAGTTAATAGTAATACTTTGATGATGCTCTTTCATGATTTGTTAAGAAATGTTGCACAACAATGCAGGGTGTTTGGGCGGAGGGTGATGTGTGGGAGCCCTGTATGATGTTATGCATGTTTTATAAGTTCACGATGTTTACTGAACACTTATAGTTTATGTATGTTCATGTATGAATGCTATACTTCAATAAATTGCTTAAAAAACATAATGTAGAAACGACTGCCCTGAAAATTGGGTGATCCTCTTCTCAGAAAACTGAAAGAAGTACTTATCTACAACAAGGGGTTGAATCCATTCAAGTAGGTGTCTGAAATCAGCTGTAATATTTGAGAATACTACATTTATGGATGGAAAGATTCAATATTGCAAAATGCCATTCCTCCTAGTTAAATTTTCACAATTAGTCCATGAATTTGATGAAATTCCATTCAAAATTCCAGGGAGATTTTTTGTGCAACTTGACAAGATGGTTTTAAAAATTTATATGGAAGTCAATGTTATGAATAGTAAAGGCAATTTTTGTAGTATAATAAAAGAACAAAGAGGAGATGATTGAATAAAATCAGAATATTTTATAAAGATGTGGCAATCGCAACTTTGTCATATTAACACAAGAATAGATCAGTAGAAACAAATACTTTCCAGAAATTCACCCGTGTATTTATGGAAATTTATCACATGTTATAAATATTTCAAACTTTCAGAAAAGTCTATACCAGCCAAAAAATTATTTGGGACAATCAGCTCTCCTTATGGGAAAACTTATTAATAAATATTCAGGTTGGTCTCATACCATTCATAGTAATCAACTCCAAACTGAAAGATAAAAAATAAAAGTATTCAATTAAATGTTTTAAAATATCACAGAATATGTTTATGCCTAAGGTAATAGAAAAAGCCATTGATTATAAACTTTGGATAGATTGTATGGTATGTGAATAAATTTCAATAAAACTGCTTAAAGAATAAATAAACAAATGTGCAAGAATAGCCAGAAATAGCAGCTATGTATGGGGAAGCATAGAGAGATTGAGAGGTGAAGAATTTTCTTCTTGTTTGTTTGTCTGTTTTTTGTTGTTGATTATTATTATTATTATTAAAATAACGAAAATGCTCTAATAATATGACTGAAGCGATGAATGCACAACTCTGTGATTATACTAAATACCATTGATCATACACTTTGGATGATCTGTATGCTTTATTAATATGTATCAATAAAATTGATTTGTCTAAAAAAGATAAAGAAAAAATTAAAATAAATAAAAAAATTTAAATTAAAAAAAAGGAATATTTATCATAATAGAGTAATACCAAAAAAAAAAAATGAAACCACCAAAATGTCCACCCAATGAAGAATGGCTAAATAAGATGTGGTTTATTCATTCTAACAGGCAACAGCAAAAAAGAATGAGGTAGGTCCAAACAGACTGACACAAAAGTATCTCGAAGACAGTTTTCAGTGAAAAGAGGAAGTTGCAGAAGGATATATGCATGCCATTTTTTTTTTTTTTTTTTTATTATGGGTAAAAATCAAAATTCTCACAATACATACAAACATTTGTAAAATGATATATAAATATATATGCATATATGTGTATTTGCTTACAAAAATGTTATTTTTTATATATATATATACATATATTTTAAGAGGTGCTTAGATTACCTAAAATATTATACGGAACCCACTCGGATTCCCATGTTGCCCACCTCCCACACCTCCCACCACATCCAACACAAACATCTCCCATAGTGTGGCCCACCAACCTCAATGAACTTACACCTCCTGGAGCCTTGCCACCAACCATAGACCACAGTTCACACTGTAGACCACACTCTCTCCCACTCAGTTCTGAGTGGTGTGTGCTGATTTAAAATGGCCTACATCCATTGCCACAACAGTACTCAGGACAACCTCCAACTCCCAAAGAA